>JAVFBY010238098.1:0-10721 GCA_034781015.1 Tonicella lineata | reverse complement strand
TAATTTTGCTTTATATGCATAATGTCCAATATTTTGGACAGATTATTAAAATGTGATAAATTCAGCTACCAAGCATACATCGTTTAGGTACTGTGTTTTATTGTACGCTGTGTACTATATTTTCATCATATTATAACAGGTTAGACCAACATCAAGCAAAATGCCATATAGCTAGGATTTTAGTCCACTCTCCTGTAGCTCTTATAATCTGCTTTTTTGTTTGTTTGGTAAAAATCATGTGACCGACAACAGCGCCATCTATGGGGTGAAAATGGAACTTTAAGTGTCCAGAATAATGTACATTATGTGTTCTAAAGGTATCAGGGAGGCAGTGCACGGGAAAATGTCCCACCAAAGTGTCCAAAACATTGGACATTATGCAACAAAGGGTTAGGTTTTCTCGCAATTTTACTACATTTGAGGAAGCCTACATTTTTTCAAGAATGATAAGCACGACCCGTGAATCTCATGACTTGGTTTCGAGGGAATTTGATGAAATTGAATTGCTTGGGCTGCCGAACGATGGCGCAAATGTACAAATCAATCTAACCAAGTCACCGGCTATCAAGCGTACTCCATGTACGCCGACACTAACCAAGCCGCTCGAGGCTGTTACAGCCACACAGCAAAGTCAACAGCAAAGCATTGATGTTTTGGCACAGTTTATAACTCAAATGAGTACAGCCTGGCATACTATAAGACTGCAGCTAAAAATAATTCTGACGAAAACCGTTCATTTTATAGACCTTGGCTTATCGAAACATATACTTAATCATACTATTCGCTTTGCTAGGAAAAGATACTTTGACGATTAATTCAACAATGATACAAAAAATACCTGGAAAGTACTCCAAGAACTTTTTAAAAAGAAAAAATCTAAATTACCTTCTATATTTAACATTAATGGAAATGAAACTGACGATAAAGCATCTATAGCGAACGATTTTAGCGACTATTTTGGCTCTGTGGCATCTAAATTGGATTCAAAAGTACCTGTAGCTGATTCCGTTTTTTTCCCCCGACTTTCCTGCAGATCCGGTGGCGGACAGCTGTGTATTTGCTGATGTTCCTCCATCTGAGGTCAAGTCTGTCATATAACGGATCTAAAGTCCTCTTCTGCTCCTGGGCTAGACGGGATCGGCATGTCAATCATCAAACTTTACATATCTATTCCTTTGGCACACATCTTTAATTTATTATTCACATCTGGCACTGTCCCCGATTGCTGTAAAATTGCAAAAATTACCCCTGCCTAAATCTGTGCAGCAAAATCATATAGAAAACAATATACCCATTTTTGTACTGCATGCCATCTATTGGTAAAATCCAAGAAAAACACACTTCTATTAAAGTTCTGCTCCATCTTAATAAAAAAAACATAATTTCTGATAAACAATTCGGGTTTCGGACAAACCACAATACTACATTTGCTATTCAATTACTTTATGACAGACTTGTCTGAGGTAGCGAGGCAGGTGAAGATACGGTTTTCTCGTTTCTGGACCTTTAGGAGGCCTTTGATACAGTCAATCACGCTATATTACTACAAAAACTTAACCACTATGGGTTCCACGGATTATCTAATACATGGTTTAAGAGCTATCTTTCTAATCGTTTACAATATGTTAATTTTAACAATTCGTTATCTGGACCCTCGACGGTGACTTGTGGAGTTCCACAAGGATCCGTCCTGGGTCCATTATTATTTCTCCTATATATTAACGACATTCAAAACGTAACGAACCTTACACTAGATATAATATTATTTGCTGATGACACCAGTGTTTCATGTTCATCTAAAGTCCCGGAAAACGCCATATAGGCCTACATTATGAATTTCGATCTAAGCAAACTCCACACATGGTTTTGCGCCAATAGGCTCTCATTAAATATTCAGAAAACAAAATTCAAGCTGATAGAACCAAATCTCAGACATAGAATACATTTATTAACAACCTTTCAAATCGCTAACACTGAAATCCATCGCGTAACAGAATTCAAATTTTGGGGGAATATATTTAAATGAAAAACCTAATTGGAAAACACACATTGACTATATCAACAAAACAATTTCAAGTAACATTGGTGTCATCAACCATGTCAGAGATTCTTTAAATAAAATGTATTTGATCGTTCTGTCGTACTCTCTTATACCTCCCTACCTAATCTATGATATAACTCTTTGGGATAATACTTACGAGTCCCATTTATCATCACTCTTCTTAACCCCAAAACGCGCGTAATGTACAATAACTCAATCAAATCGTTTATATCATACAACAACATTATTTTCGAAACTACAAATCCGTCCACTGCCTTTTGTAATTCTTTAAATAAATGTAGTTTTATCGTACAATTTAGCTCTTTCATCATTGGGAAGTAATTCATACTGCCTTTACAATGTACCTTGTTAGACAGATAGTTGTTCAACAACAAATTACTAGACGTTTTTGGTTTCACCTTAACATACCTTTCTCTAAAACGAATCTTTCTTATCATCTATTCAAGCCAGTCGGTCCCAGGGAATGGGGAAAATTACCAATACATATTCCAGTAATTGAATCTATATCGTTTTTCAAATCCAGATCAAAGCTATATTTACTCCAATTCATTTCACAGTGACAATTTCATATCCATCCATGCTACTTTTCATTAAATCACAATAATTACAACGAAATTCGTTTCCATAAAATGAGGAGGCATTTTGACAGTTTTAATTCGCTGGAGTGTTTTTTGATTGATTGTAAATAAGTTTACTGCTTTGTAAGTGCTTGGGCAGGTAATCCCTTCATCCAGAATCACACATAGTTAGCTTTATATCCACAAGCCTGTAATATTTGCTGCTTAAAGAATTCCACCTGTGAGTTCACGTTCCCTTGGCCCACCTGACCATCATCATACCTGAGAAGCAAATCATAAACCAATATTAGTGAAATAAAATAACTATTTGGTTTTGGTTTTGACATGTAAAAATACAACAATTGGAATATCCATCATTATAAAGTTAGATACAAAAAAATATATATAAAATTGTAAAGTTCAACAATTTAACTGGGATAAAATGTAATTAGGATCTCTCTTTCAAATCTTAATATTCACACATAACTGGCATGTCTTATCCATATAAAATATGTAATGTTAATCAATCTCAAATTGAATTGGGCTAAAAATTAAAACAAATTAAATTATAGCAGCGATTCCAAAACTGATTGTGAAAAAGACCAGGTTATTTAATTATGAACAAATGTTTTGAACTCCACTTTGAAACATATAGCAATCTAAACAATTATACGATTTAAGGTGGACTAGATCTTCACATGGATCAAATCAAATCTCATTCAAACTTTTCGGGTTATTTAACTATCGTAGTAAAACCTTCAAAAGTGTGCTGGTGGAAGGATCCTCTAGTGCTACCTTTGAGATAAGGGCTAATACAATCCAGATTTGTTGATCACTCTGTTATTCCACAGTTAGTCTTTGATTGCACTTTGACTTTCAGTTGAATTAATAACCGTTTCTTCAAGCCAGACTTGGCCAACCTGGCTTAAAGAATGGTTGTTAGATGTAGTTAAGCGGCTTAACTTTTGCTGCCTAAACTCACTTTTAGTCAAATTATATTGTTTTTTTAACTTCTGTCATGTGAGGGTGGTTTTTTTTTACCCATTGGGATGCCATCATTTGACTGAAATAACTATATGTACAGCCTAAAACCTAAAGCAAGCAAGTCAATGTATTGACTGTTATTTTTAATGCTAACAAAATAGAAATGAGAGTGTAAAGTAGCAACTATAACTTACAAGAAGAAGAATCTGGTACAGACATGGTTACTGTTAGGACACACCCACACTTCACCGGATTTCTTTAATTCTTTAGAAGTAATCACTGAAAGCAGAAAGTAGTAATCTAATAACTGTTAATCAAAAAGATAAACGTTAACCTATGTTTGAAAATCGCTCAAACCTCACTTGAGAAAGTAATTTTTATGACTACCAAAGAAACACATTTTTTTTTTAATTTTTAAATTTTATTTTAGTGAGAGTATGGATTTGAGAAGATGACAATGATAAAAAAAATATTCAGTGACTGATTTGTTTGATTGGTGTTCAATTTTTTTCTCCAGACTATTTCAACTAGATGACAACTTTGTATTGGCAGTATTTTAGTGTTAAGATTTCACCTACGGTAATATGGCGCTTTTATTTTCTTTACATTTGAAATTTAATGTTTCTCCTGTTCTCTCAGTATGTATGTTAAATGCATCCCTCTCTTTCGGTGTGCTCTAACGATACAGAAAAATGAGAGAAAACCTTGTGAAAACAAGCAACCTGCACAAGTCTGAATCACCGGTCCATTTGTTAAAGAATGAAATGTCTTTATTATAGCTTACCTTCACAAAGTGCAATACAGTTGATGTGTTTACCCTTCAGAAAACGCCGATGGGAAGATAACTGTTGTAAGAGAAATGCATTTTTTAAAGGTAAGTTACTGTTTGCTTTGTGTATTGATTCTTATAATAAATTGTTCATATAAGTGTTATTCTGAACAATGACTCTTAACTAAAACTAAAGAATTTTGGTTTGCTTGATTTTTATACCATACCAGGAGTCTCTTAACTCGAAGTATGAAACAGGCCATTAAAGATGCATGGGCGGCAAAAATCACTTTTATCAACAATTTCAGATTGATAGGAGTTTATGTGGTATTGACGTACGTCCATAAATTAAAACATTCCTGTTGAAATTACATCTTTTTAATAAGTGCTTAGTTTGTAGGAGCAAAGAGAAATCATGGTACAGATCGAACTCACCGTAAAACGGCGTGCCGACCGGTATTATTAGAGTCCCATTTTTTTGTCACTCGATTAAAATAGTTTCTGCTGTATAACGCTTCAGCGACAGTTAATAGTGACCGAAGAACATCGCTAAAGGGTAAAGTTTAAATAGATACGGACCCTTTGCGAGAATAAAAGCAGAATTTCGCCTATCAAGCTCACAAGCCTGCTTAATGCTAAGGTACATGTAGGAATGTCTTATCAAGTCTGTGATATACGGGAGTTGCCGCCCCTCATTCTGGAAGCATATTTAAATTTAATACTTTTTATAGTTACTTCTAAACTCCTACTTAGCCAAGAAAGTTGGGGGTGGAATTAACAAATTGCTTCTATCTTCTGCTTCGTGAGAAAAATAATTATAACTCATGTAATTCTATAATTACGCAAAAAATACTTTATTTTGGGGGCCCATGTATCTTTAACATACATCAACGGCAATCAGGTTTCAGAGCCATTATTTGTTTCATACGGCGAAGACTGCGTAGCATCTGAGTTTTGTTCATTTTGCGAAGTTCCTTATTGTTCAAATCGACTGACAAATTATGGGTCAACAAGATCTTTGTCCAGACCGTATGCCGTTGCCTGCTTTTCACTATAGTATATGTTATTCACAGGTGGGGTATTCTTGAACCTTTTCCATTAGTGATCTATTAATATTTAACACCTTTCCCGAGGCAGCCTTCTTTATTTTGTAAACATGTGCATTTTAAATTACCCATGAGTTCTCATTCAATTCAAGTTGTCTGAGCGACCCCTATTTCCCACTAGAAGGCGCTTCTTTTTCAATCCGTATTGGCTTGTGGTTCAATGCCATTGATCTGTGTCAATGGCTTGTTTCATACTTCGGGTAAATAGACTTTTGGCCATACTTATCAAGGCTCAAATTAAATTTCCGATTCTTGTCCCTGGGACAACTAAGTCAGACAATATGGTTGTCCCCAGAATAAAACTTTATTTGCTCGTTATGTTCACAATGTACCTTATTAAAAAGTCTGATATAGACTTAATTTCCCAAAATTTTTTTTTGAAGAGATGCACTTTGGGAAGTTTGTTTCACTGTTATCAGTTAGATCTAGAACCGACAGAAGTTGTTTACGGCACTGATTCCACATCATCTGGTTCCTTACTTGATCATGTTTCTGCCTTTTCTTTCTCTATTTTTAAGCACTTGTCCATGGACAAGCATGTTTTAAACAAATGGTTGCACAACTCAAATTTTGCTTGTCCGGGACAACAGGACAACCCTTAATTTCGAGCCCTGTTTATAGTCTTGAGCTTATTTCTCTTTATAATACACAGACATTATTACGGAGAAGAAAACCACCCTTCCCTCTACAAGTTGGCAACAAAAGGTGCCACTTTTACAAGGATCATATGTAATTTCAATGTAACACATGTGCTCAAATACAATGTACATGTACTTCACAATACTGGATGGGCATGAATTTATAATGGCTTTTTCATTTGAAATTAATGTACATTTTCAGTGTTGTAAAAAAAGTATTGTACAAATTTGTGAGAGACCAAACAAGTTGCTATCATGATAATTTGCATAGTTCAAGGTTAACATAATTAAACAAAAAAGATTTTATCTTTTAACTTAGAGAAAGACTTTTCTGTATCCCCTCAGTCTCGGGTGATGATGTTGGATCCTGTATGGTGCTAAAATTAATTCACTGACATCCCGATTATCTGTTTGTAATGTATCATGGCGTGACGCCACACTGAAGTCAATTAAGTGCCATACACGGCAACAGGACTGAACAGTGTCACCCAAAGGCTACACTGAAAGCCCCTTAGGGCCCATAGATTTAATTGTTCAATAATCCATATGGAATCCTGAGTTTACAGATTTTGTTATGTTGAACTCAGAGACTCTCGTGATATTCTAACCTTGTTTTTTAATGGGCTATGGACCTATAAACCTACTTTATAATCATCTGTATCTTTTTTCTTTGCTTTATGAATCGCCCGATTAGCTCCGTATATCCCAGAATATCCAAATGATACACAGGCTGAGGGACTGAGATATATACCTTTACCATAAGCAGCACCATTCATCTGTAATGTAATAAGGTATTGTAAGAATAACAGTTTCTGTATGATAGAATGATTGCCGGGTGTTTTACGTAAACACTGTTCTCAACAGTATTTCACTTACATTGTCCATGACGACAATAAATATCAAGAGTAATCTGCAACGCAATATAACCTTAAATATATGAAGCATTAGTAGAATAATGTTCTTCCAGAGCTAACGACAACATGAATGTTCACTCAAAACATTCTGGCCTTAGACAAAAAGCTCTTTTCTAACCTCCAGTCTATAGCAGATTCATGATTGATGTTTTCATCCTGCTTGTATTAATGATGGCATAGCCCAGAAGATACCTCCCTAAATCCTGAAAGGCACAAGCAATTTCCCCTCATTCAGAAGTGTTGTACATGTAGCTGAAGGTGAAATCAAAATCAAACTGTATTCTAATTTCAAAAGTAAAGGATTTTAACTAATATTACTATCAATTGTTTATAGTTTGAGTTTATCTTAATATCATTTGGAAAAAAGCGTGCTATGAAGAGTATTATAATCGTAATTATTTCAAACCTTTCTTATTTTACCCTGAATTCATTGTGGCCTTACCTGGAATTTGGTACCAGAAGCATTCATTAGACCATTTCTAACAATTGAATGCCAGTTCTCCAAATGGGACCCACTGTAACACAGATTAAAACCTTTCGATAAAAAGACCACCAAAGAATTGAAGCTTATACAGAAATAATAAGAATTGTTATACTTCATGGCAAATTGTTTTATTTTCAATGGTCGAGAAAAAGTTGCATGGTATAAAACAAATGATGACATTGTATGATTAATATTGGTGCGATGCAATAAAAATAATGTTGCATGGTAGAGCCTGACTCGCTTAAAGCTCTCCATGCAGGTCGTGTAAAATAATGGTCAAATACGGTATTATAATTTGCTTAAACTATTGGACGAGTACATTCGTCGTAATAAAAGAAGTTTTGTATGCTTGAGAAAGGAAAATTGTGATAAATCAGCTCTTGACCTTTGACATGTTTGATGTTCAACTTGAGCTTCACTCTAGTTGAATACCACTGGTCACTAGAGTAATATTTGCATATTATTCAAAGGCCACAGATAACATTTGACTGTCTAAAAACATACATGTAGGTATAAACGTACAAGTGATAAAATAAAGACAAGTGTCCTACTCATTTTTAGACCAGATGACATCTGGTTTTCAATTACCAACACTAATTCAAGGAACAGATTGACCTTTATGTTTGCTCCTGTTGATACCAGCTTCCAGTATTTGGATAATTTAGTAAACAGATGTACATGTCAAGTTTTGATCACAACACAAAACCATCTAGGGACCCACATTAAAATCGTTTGAAAGGCAAAGGTTAAACTGGTTTGGGTAATCACTGCAAATGGCTCTCAACTCTCATTAATGAATTATAACACAAAAGGACAAAGTGTGTGTAGTGTAACCATACAAACTGAAAACTTACTGAAAGGCAAATGTACTGCCATATTTTCTTTTCTCCGCTCTGAATATGGCTTCCTTGGCCGGTGGACTGCTCAGTAAAATGAACTGATGTTGAGTGTTCATAAAGGAAAGTTGCTGTAACAGAAATGAAACAAATACATTAATACAAGAGTTATGTAATTTGAGAACATTTAGAAAATGGCAATAATATTACAAAATCATTGAATTCAAACCAAGGACATTTATTTTTTAGAACTGAGTGATAAGCTGTCAAACAGCTTTAGAACGTTTTTTTTTATTTAATTTTTTTTTTTGCATATAAATATTTGAACATATTATATACATAAAACATGGTACGACAGTATTGATCCAAAGACCAAATACATGAAAATCAGGCATTGAGCTGTGGAACCAATGTGGTTCATGAAACTGGATGTCTTTACCATTAAAAGACACGACCCTCTATTTTCATATTATTTACATCAAAAAAAAGTTTAGTCAAAAATTGCTGGACTCCTCATTTAACGCTTACACAGCTGTCAAATAAATATGTCTGCACAGTGAAAAACACATTAAGCAAATACAAGGTAAATGTAGAAATAAGATTAAGAGAAGGAATTGAAAATAAGGTCCACAGGCAATATGTATTGTACTACAATTGATTGATTGTTTGGGGCTTTATGACACTCATATCCCTGCATGCCAACTGTCATGTCAATGGAAACACATGGAAGAGAGGGCATAAATCAGGACAACAAATCAGTTTAATGATGCTCCTTAGCTAAGAGAGAATAAAGACACTTACTTTGCTTTCAGGGAGCTTTATTATATGAGACCTATTACTAGTGATAATCCTGTATAAAAATAGAAAGAAAAAAAAATCATGTCAATAATGATAATCAATAAAAAAAAATATTTCTTCAGACAGCCTATCCGTAACTAACAGCCTATCCTTAAATTAACATATCAATTTGTCTTGTGGTATGAATTAATTGTTGTACAACATTTTGTGAAAGAGGCCTGTGCTACATGTAGGCCTACATGTGTTTCTGCCGCACATGGAATATGTAGACAACCTAACACAATTATTAAATATGCATGCATTCTTTTAATTACAAGAAAGTCTTGATGTCAATAGTTCTTTCATGGAACATCAGGATGTTATATATTCTTTAAATCTATTGCCGATTTTAGACAAAAAATGTTTCTATTCTTTGTTAATTATGGCTTTCACAGATGTGTTAGAATGAACTAGTAGAATCAGTAACCTTTTGGTCCACCAATAGTGTATTGCTGGTTATTGCAACAGTTGTTCCTAATATCAAGAATTATCACAATAGCTGGCATAAACATCAACATTTCAATACTTAAAAGAATTTAATAAACCTCATAAAAGACAAAATAAATTATATTTTTCGTTTAATACGGCCATACTCTCAATATCTGGTGGAAATTTTTTTCAAATAATATTTTAACTTTTTAGTAGTCTTTGAATTAAACAATGTATTAGTAATTCATTTTCTCAAAGTTATTGTAATAAATGAAGTTGTTCTTTTCTAATATCCAGAACATTGATTATAGCGATTGGAGCATACCATTGTAAAAGAGGGTAAGACAGGCTGTTTCTCTGGTCCATTTCTTTTTTAAGATCTGCTGGTTGTATTTTTACAATCTCATCCATAGACAAAATTTGCTGAAGAGCTGATCCAACCATATCAAAATCCTTATTCTGAAAATAAAAAATAAAAAACTTTAAAAAGTCAGCTCATGCTAAATATTGATTGATTGGTGTTTAAGGCCGTACTCAGGGGTATTTCACTTGTATGACGGCGATTGACTACAACAGTATTATAAAGTAGCCACACAAACACAAACAATAGCATGTGAAGTGTTTTTCTCTGTTGTAGAATTAATGGTCCTCCAGGGATAAGTAAAGACAGAATGATTATGTTCAAAACATGCTGTCTTTAGCCAGAGGGCGCAAACTATTGGCATGAGTGTTATTTCAACAGAGACATCAGATTGGGATCAATAACACACAGTGCAATAAACATCTGACAAATATGTGAACGATGTGGTACAGCATTAACATATTTGCAAAACAGTTATCTTTAAAATCCTCAAGATTTTATTTATATTGGCTTGACCACTAAATACAAGGCCAGCAATTAAATCTAAAAACATTAATCTGAATTCAAAAAATGTAAAGACGCACAGAAGTATTCATGATGAATGAAGAAAAATCTTTGTGCAACTTTACACCCACAAGTGGTGTAGTGGTGCCATATGATCAAAGATAACAAGCTGAGTAGCAAGCAGGTCCCCCGCCAAAAGCTCACTTTGAAAACAAATCCACCTCTCTTCACTTATCTTTG
>JAVFBY010237987.1:0-10722 GCA_034781015.1 Tonicella lineata | reverse complement strand
TACCCAGTTTGGCTGATTTTACCCCCTAGGCAAGTGAGCTCATAGTATTTACTAGTAATTGCGTAATACAAGACCAGTGTTTACAGGCTTAAAAGGCTTTGTATAAATTCTTCACAATTGTCTTAAATTGCCATGATGATAGTCAAACATGCTGACTTGCTTTCATGCATGCTGTGAATATGTTCGCTCTTTGGATTACCAACGCTTGTGTGTTGATGGAAGACCTACAGACAAGATGTTATTTTACCATGTTTACTAGTTATTTGTGTATTTAAAATAACAGATCATTTTCCAGATGTTGTTATTTCATAATTATTGCTGAATCCGCGAAAATAACAAACCCGCAAAATTAATTTTAGGTAAATCCGCAGTTTACACCCGCGAAAGTAAAGGCATCTACAGTATTCCATCGTGGACTGTACTGGACCACAAAGTCCTGTCTAGTTACATGGAAGCTGGTTACTGAAAACTGGGCCTTTCCTTTCAATTTCTACTAGCTGTTTACTGCTTGCCTGCATGTGTAGGGCATGAACCTGGAATGAATAAATAAATAAACGACATGGGGAATCAGTGTTTGAGATGGTGTTTTTCCTTTTTTTAGCTTTTAGAATCCATCAAACCTGTACAGGCTGACGCAGAGTTGAAATCTGCCCTCACTGCTGAGAATATTGTAAAAAATAGACATCAGGATATATTGGCAGGTAAGTTAAGCAATACAACTTATTACAGTGTACCTATCTGACGGAGATCAGGGACACACTTTGTGTCCCATTTCATTCCCTAAATTATTGGGCCTTTTTAAAAACAAAAGAAATATTTAATAGCAAATTTAACTTGACTCTATCAATAAAATATACATATACATGTTGTAGATGCATGTTGACTCAGTATATATATATACTGGATTTTCAAAGTAATATAAGGGCACGCCACTTTTGTTTCACACAAATTCACAGACAGCTGCCTAGGAAAAGGGTGGTGGGGGGGGATAAAAAAAATATAGAATTCCAAATTATTAAAGAGAAAAGCTACGACTTCAAGAAAATATACTCATGGGAGGGGTTGTAGGGGATTCCAATTTAAGAATTTGTATTTATTATAAGAATTGTGAATCTGCTGTGAATACGTTAAGGGTGGTTTCCTCCACACATTGAGCTGGAACACTGTTACACAGGGTAACCGTAATTACCCCAATCAATCAAACCAAACAACAGTAGGGTGCTGGTGGTAGGTTCCCCTTACCCTCCAGCACTATCTTGTTTTGATGTTTTGATGTTTTGCAGTGAATTTCAGATTGTATACTACATGAATGTTTCATGTAGTCTATGGGCCCTGTAATTGTCTAGGACATATGTTTTGTCATTGTATGTTACTAATGTTGATTGTCATGAAATCTAGAGTGTTCATTCCTTAAACTCCAAAGCAAGAAACAGTATATAGCTATAGTACAATGGCTGTTTTTGCTTATAGGAGATCATCATAGACCCCTGTTGTCCACCCATCACCCAGGAACAACGGACTACATCAACGCTGTTAAAATACCGGTATGCCGTCTATCCAATTTGTGAAAATCTTAAGCCAAAATTTACATCATGTTTGTGTCAGATAACTTGACCAACAATAAAAAAAAGTCCACCAATTGTATTTCTTTTTCAGATTTGCAATTGTGTGAGTGTTTTAGATGATTTGTTATTTTTCTGTTTAACTGTGTGGCAGTTTAAACTAGTTTTCCCATACCACAGCAACAAGGGTTTTGTCAGCAAAAGTAGCTTTTGGCTTATGTTTTTCTTTGTAACCCTCGATACTAAAACAAATTTGATTTGATCAGCTACAAGATCATTAAAATCCTAACAAAAATAAATAAAAATCTCTCTTTATATTTACTGCTACAATTGAAGATTTGTAAGCCGGTGTGTATTTTCATTACAGAGTTATAGACCGAAGACAGTATTTTTTGTAACGGAAGTACCTCTGCCATTAATTGTGATGGATTTCTGGAGACTTGTTTATGACCACGCTTGCAGTACTATTGTCTTACTGGGAGATATAGACACTAAGGATAAGGTATGTAGAAAGCAGGACACAGAGGGCATATGTGACAGTCCATGGCAAAACCTGTGTTAAGTCGTACGTTTTGGTATGTGAGATAAGGTGGGAAATATCCAGGTGGGAAGTAGGGAGTCCATGAAGCTAATTTTCGAGAAAATCTCTTGTAAATATGAGCAAAGCGATTCTACCGAAAGTCCTGATTGGCCGGCTTGCCATGACAGGGATGTCTTAAGTTAGCAACTGGAACAGAAATGTGACGTCATTCCCCATCCAACGACACCAAACATTGCGGGGGATTCCCCCAAGAAGGTAACGAAAAAGCATTAAAAATCAGCACTTTCAGGCCATTTTGAGACAATCCCAGAGCCGTATGGGTATATAAAGCACGGTATTTCTCTTTTTGGGGACAGAAACCGCGAGTATAAATGGAAAGATGGATAGTTTTTACATTATAATCAGAGGAAATCGCAAAATGGGAGATGCTGACCTGACATCGTTCAAAACGGAATTCCATTATTTGGGAATCTGCAAATAACGGTGTTTTTGCCATGGACGGTTACATATTTTCAGACTGATGTCTGTGAATTAAGTCTTATCACTACTGTTGGTGTATTTTATCTAAATGACCCTCTTAAATTTAAATGCTGTATTTCGCAACCCTATTACTAATATTTAACCTTGTCATTTTATGAGGGGCGATATGACAAAATCTTGCATAGATTATATTTTTATAAATGTGGAGAAAGAAAACCTGACACACCTCCGCCAGGGATTGAACCCGTGACCTTTGGTTGACAGGACCAACACTCTACCGACTGAGCTACTGAGGCTGTTGATAGAGAGGCTGTTGATAGAGAGGCTGGTAATCTTTCTCTACAAAAAGAAGTCTATACTAATTTCTGTATTTTCTTGTTCTAGGCCTGTGGTGTATATTGGCCTGAAGAAATAGGTGTTGTGCATATGGAAAGATTCCAGGTAGAGCTGGCCTCTACTACACAACTGAAACATAATATCACAGAGAGACAGCTCAAACTTAATGTGCTTCAGGTGAGGACAACTGAAACATAGTATCACAGAGAGAAAGCTCAAACTTAAAGGACAAGTCCAGCGTTGTTCAACCTAAATTAATTATTTTTAACAGGGTTTTTTTGTAAGACATTAAAGCGTGTAAGATTGGGAACTGATAAAGCATAACCGGTAATTTGTTAATTTAAAAAGTGAAAGTGAAGTCCAAAATCGCTGATAAGCCAGGTCTCCTCTATACCTGCCTACTTGTGAATGTCTTTGTGTAACCTTTCTGCACACTTTATCTTGTTATGCTGCTGTGGTTTTGTTATAGATGTAGATGCATCCACTGGGAAACTTACAGTCAGGTACATGTAACTCATCGCCTCAGCAATTTAAATTAACGGCTTTTAAATTAACTAATTAACGGCTATGCTTTATTGGTTCCCAGTGTCACACGCTTCAAGGTCTTTCAAAATAAACGTTAAAACTTATAAGTTGAGGTTGAAAATGCTGGACTTTAATGTGCTTCAAGTGAGATACAACTTAAACATAATATCACAGAGATAGCTAAAAGTGAATGCGCTGGAGGTGAGATACAACTTAAATATTGTATCACAGAGAGACAGCTCAAACTTAATGTGCTTCATGTGAGATACTACTTAAACATAATATCACAGAGAGACAGGTGATCGTTTAACTAGTGCCTCCTTTGCACAGGTTCCCTTCGTTAAATAAATTCCATGTGATCTGTTTGCTCAGGTTCGCAGTATTAAAATAGGAGCATCAAGAATGTGTTTTTTGGGGGTTATCCTGTTTTTGTTTTTTTGTCCTGTTCTGTTTTTGATGTTGTGGGTGACATCTGGGATGTTTTCCTTCACCCATTAGACTTTGACGTTGCTATATAGGTGAAATACCCCTAAACACAGCGTTGAACACCAAGCAATCAATTTTCTCACAGTTCAGACCAGCTTTTCCTCGGGATTTCTACTGTAATCCTGCCAAGTTTTATAAGATTCTGTTCAGCGACTGATGAGCAGTATGCAAGCGACAAGAATTCACGAGTGTCAGCTTGATATACTGTTTGGGTAAAAAGTTGAATATCTGTGGTCTAACAGCTAATACTTTGTACCCTTGTTAACAGGGTATAAAGAAGGAACGAATGGTGAAACAGTTTCATTTTCCTGACTGGGAGTTAGACTGTGATGTTCCAGAGTCAAGAGAAGCTCTCCTCTATCTCTTACAAACTGTGGAGAGTTGGCAGCAGGAGTGTGGAACTCAACCAGTCATCATACAGTGTCTGTAAGTCACAGATAGGAACTTCTGATTTTATTTCCAATACCAGATAATGATTTACTAAATATAGGTTTGCAGACAGTATACGAAAAAACCTGTTCAGGGAAATCTGAATTCGATTTTCGCCCAGGTTAAGATTTTTCTGAACAGGTTTTTTTGTACAGTGTCGGCAAACCTGTTTAGCATGCGAGTCCCTGTAGATGACTATAGATGAAGATTTGGCATAGTAAAGTGGTTATGTCCTTGTTGATCAAGCTAAACATCTTTATCACAGTTAAGTGAATTTTTATCAATTTCATTGAATCTGTGCCATTGCTTTGGCATCAAATGCTCAGGTGATAATTGCTCTGTTACAATTGCTCTGATGTCAGCTGTTTTAAGGTCAATTCCTCCAACTGTTCTAACGACTATAGCTCCTTCCTTAATTGCTTCTATGACGGCAGCATTGACAGAAGTTTCTCTGATGACAATTGCTCCGATGACAGCTGACAATCTTTAATACAATCATAAAGCATTTTTTGTTCAACAAACATCAGGAGAGCAATTGTTGCGACAGCAAATGTCACCGGAGAAATTGTCAGTCTACCCATATAACATACATACAAATTTCGAATTTTATGATGATATAAATAATGTTTTGCTTGAGAAACACCATTACCTTAGTTGATCTAGATCATCATTAATGACACAGTTATCAAGTCAAGTCAATTTCATAAAATCCATGACGTTTCCCCCTAGAACAGCTGTTTCAAGTGCAGTTTCTCCATTGCCATTTGCTTCAATGACAAATGGTAATCAATACAAGCCTGGAGCATATGCTGTTAAGCCATGATCTGGGGACAAATAATTGTTGTGGAGCAATCATTGGCGAGCAATTGTTTGAGAACAGTTTAAGCAATTCTCACATAGCAAAAATTTTTCATTCATCATACTGTTCATTCTAATTTCTTGTATTTGTATAAATCCCGGGTTCGATCACCGGTGGAGGCATGTCAAATGTTCTTCTCTGCAAAAAATGGATTGATTTATTGAATCCACTGCCATCATGTTAATATTGTTATATAAAAAACTTATATTATCCATTTATTTGTATTTATTTAATTAGTGGCCTTCAGGCTGTGGGACATCCTCTTTAAAAAAATAAAGCATTAAATTAAATATCCTTACTTCTTTTATCACTGTCCATGTTGATAAGTGGGGAATAGGATATCTTCTTTTGTCTACATTTATAGCATGTTTTTGTAAATGACTTGCTTATTAAATCCATGTTGTTGTTGTTGTCAGTGATGGGTGTAGATGCAGTGGTGTGTTCTGTGCTGTCTACCTCTTATTGGAGAGGTTACAGATAGACAGGGAGGCTGATGTCTTCTCGACAGTAAGATTGATCAGAGATGTTAGGCCACAGTTCATTACCTCTTACGTAAGTCACTACTTATTACCCAGTTAAAACGTATAAATGTAGCTCATTCCGATGTCACATTTCTTCCCGCAGTATTTAACAGATTTCAAAGAATTTTAGCAATGGGACGGGAAAGGGGAGGAGGGGTAGTGTAGGAGCATCATGGTGGCTTCGTCACACTTGTTGTTAATACTCAATATCCCCAAAACTATTTATTCATTCATTCATCAAACTTATTTGGATCAGGTGAGGTAAATGTGACTTTTACAGGCAAACATCATTTCTTGTACCTAATGATATTTGCATATAACTTAAGCTGCTATGTTTGGGGATAGGGGGGAGGGACAATAGGTTTTGTTGGGTAAAAGTACAGGATCTTGTTGATCAAAGTTTTTTGAGGTGTTATGAATAAAAGTGTGGTTAAGAGATCAGAGTGAATTGTGTGAACAATCTTAACATATTCAATGTTTTTTTCCCTGTTTTTCAGGATCAGTATAGATTTTGTTACGAGGCCTTGTCAGATCACATATCAGAGATTTCAGAGGACACAGCAGCTTTGTGACCAGAATTTACCTAGATTTATCCTCCTTCATTCCACATTAAAGCTTCACTGACCGTTACAAAATACGCAACACTTTACATATTCCTTAACGAGAAATCTGATTTACACATACTCATGATTTTGGTCGTCAGTCATATGGTCTTGTCTCAGCTGCTTGGTGAATTTAAAGGGATAGGATAAAAGTCATCCAATTTATATATGTCAAACAGTGTATATCACAGCTGATCAAATGTTCCACTGAATGAAGTGCATACAAATTTTCTTTTCTAAGCACCACAAATCAATCACTACACTTTGACTTCTTGAATGTGGCCTAAAACATAAATTAAGCATTGTACATGTACCTGTTTTATATGTTGTTACAATCTAATTTTATGACTCTTTGTTACATCCTCGAAGCATTTACACTCCAAATCACACACCACCGTCACACATATTGGTACTCTTTATACATATCATACGTTATTATAAAATTAAATATGTCAAAAATAATCTTAACCTGTGACCTTGTTTCATAATTTTATATCTATTTTATCATATGGATTAACTATTGGAACACATCCCTATAAATCAACATTTACTATAATCGCTTTTTGACATACAGTACAGCCCACATCAAAAAGCAAATTAGCGCACTAGGTAGTGTGTCATTCCGTTGCTTTAGCTCGTTTTAATGCGCTTTAATGTGCTTCAGTGCGCTGCAATGGTAGACTGTCTGTTAATTGTGGTGCACCCTAGTACGCCTAAATGAGGTTTTGTGACCTTTAGTGTGCTGTAGTGCACTCAAGCTCACTAGGGCTTGCTTTTTGATGAGGGCTGTACTGTACATTAACATGTACCAGTACACATGTAGTTAATAGTTATACATTGACAAAACAGTTGCCTTCTTTCTTCTCTCAACTGTTTTGTTAGCCAGATTTTAATTTTTTTATTATATTTTCTACTTAACAAGAATGTCAGCAAAATTACTTGTCCTTTCATTTAGTTTGAAATATTATAAAAAAATGTTTTGTTTCTTAAGTTTGAAAAAGGACTATTCCTAATGCTTTTGTGAAATTGATCTCACCAGTCATACAGATGGGATAAACATAGCAGCTTTATTTCATGTTTATTGTTAGTTTGGTCGTTTTGCTGTCCTCATAAATGCAGGTTGTCTGCACCATAAAAATTAATTTAAAAATTATGAATTGTACATTATATACAAGATTCTTAAACACAATCACAAACTAACTAGAGTTGTGCTTGTGTTAAACAATCTTGTATATAATTTAACTTACCAAACTCATGAATCTATTTGGATATGAATTGTACATATTGTCTAATTTTTTATTCAGCATCTCATTGTTTTGTTTTCTATTTTAATATGTCACATTGTAGACTATGTTTGTATATAATATGTCCTAGGAATAAGATTCTCTAATTCGTGAACATATTTAAGCAATACATGTAGAACAATCCAAAGTGCTAATTTTTGTCAGAAATCACTTTCAAAATTGTTACGTTTTTGCATAAAACTAAATACAATTGATCATGACTTCAAAGTGGAATGTGTATGTTTTGCTGGAGCTGGCTTATGTTCCCTGTGCTAAAGGACATCAGGAAACTAATTTGCTGTTGCATCCATGGAAGCCTTTGTTAATTTCCAGTGACAATCAATAATTTGTTATTATATTTGCGTGAATGACTATCAATTTATGATATCTTGTAGATTAGTTTAGCTTCATTGAAACTGTTTATGAAAACATGGATGTGCATGTATTTATATTGAATTTATAAGGTCTATATTATTGATTTACTTGTTTCTTAGCCATGACAAATAATTTGCTAGAAGTTCTGATCCATTATTGATCAAAGTTAATTTTACAAATAAGGCATTCAAATGTGGAATTTGGAATATTCTTATATTTTGAGCAGGTGGTTGTGGAATAGGTTAACAGCGTCCTAGTGGCCGAGGAGATAAGGGCATCAGGAAGCTGCTCTGTGGTGGCTTCATGTTTTGATAACTGTGCATGTTCTGTGTCATTCATTTATAGTTTGTTGCCAGTGACATCAAGGGTGGTTACCTTCACCCTTTGGTTTCTAGGAATAAAGCAATGTGATTGGTCGGATGCTTACACTGTATAAAACAATGTGATTGGTCAGATGCTTACTCTGTATAATGCATTGGATTGGTCAGAATCTAACTGTGTATAAAGCATTGTGATTGGTCAAATGCTTATTCTGTATAAAGAAATGTGATTGGTCAAATGCTTACTCTGTATAAAGAAATGTGATTGGCCAGATGTTTAATCTGTATACAGCAATGACTATATGTGATTGGTCAGATGTTTACTCTGTGACGCACAATGTATGCCTTTACTAGAGAATCACAGCTAATTTGACCAGCATTTACTGGTTGGAATAAAGTGATGAATGACATACTTATACAAGTGCTGAAAAGACAGGCATAGATAGGGCCATGCAAAGTTAATATCTTGTTTCTCAAGGGCTATGGGTTTTTTTAAGGATTTTTAAAATTTGTATTTTGTCTCCTTATTATAAAAGCAGCAGGTTGATTGGGGTTTTTTCTTCTCACTCATACATTTACTCTTTATGTCTATCTGTATACTATTGAACTGGTTTGAACTGCCCAGCTTACCTTCTTAGGTATATGATGGAGTCACAGACATCTTCGGGAAGCCTTTCCCCGAGTTGTTGTTTTTTTCTCACCATATTAAGTACTGTAGTACCAGAAGTCTATTAGCTAGAAGTATGCAACCGCCATTTAGGCATGCCCACAGCGATCTGCAAAACATTGTACTACATAGTTTGTCGGAATAAAACTCTCAATTTGGGGCAATAAAATCACAGTATGTGTGTGGTTTATGTTTTCCCAAAGTAAGAAAAATGCCCTCTTTTTTAGCCATCTGTCCCAAATTTACTCCCCCTCCCCCTAAATACGCCATTGACTCTAGCCAAATTTATTTTAGAATTAATGTGTCATATTTTTAAAACAGTATCTGTATGACAACAGATGAGAAAACAAGATATTAATGTTTGTTTATAGCCAAAGTAAGAATAGACTGTGGAATAGGTGCCAGACAAAGTACAAAAATATTTTTGGGGTATTTTTGTTTTCTATTATATTGTATATTATGATAAAGTTGTACATACTCTTTCCAAAATGTGATATATAAACTGCTGTGAAAAATATGTAAATAATAGCATAATACGTCCTGCCACATATATTTCATATCAGTCACTTCATGTACTCAAATTGTTACCTACTCCAATTTGTGGGGATTTTTATTTTTATCATTTTGGCAAACTCATTCAAAGAACTATTACTCATAAATATATTAATAGATTTTTTTCTTGATTTTTTTCTTTCTTCCAATATCATTATAAGGGAGAAATGAAAACTCATTTTTGGATAGTTTTCTTTTTCTTCAAAATATTGTGTGAATGCATTTTTCATTACCACATATTTTGTATAAAATTACATGTATACAGTGTTATATTTGTTATTGTCTCTTTTATAAACATTCTGTCTCAAAGGATTACAATGTAGCAAAATTAATTTGTAATTTTCAAAATATTTTTTTTATAACAAAATACAAACTAAGGTTACGGGTAGTTTATATAGTTAACACCGATGCTTAATGTAAGATATATTAAGCCCTAAAGTTTGTAGATTGGCTTTGTGTTATATCTTGCCAAAATAGGATCATTTAATTTAGTATTTAATCAGTTTGTCAAAAATGATAAATGTTCATAATGTGTTTTCAGTCTATTATATTTGTTTATTTTAACTTAACTTTGTCAAGAAAATTCGCACTAGAAGAATCTTCTCTATAGACGCCCGCGATCTTCTCTGTATATGCCAGTAATCTTCTTTATAGACACCTGCAATCTTCTCTAAAGACACTAGATATTCCCTTTAGACGCCAGCTACATGCATTTTCTCTATAGACGACAGCTATCTTCTTTATAAATAGAAGGTGGCGATCTTCTCTATAGAAGCCAGCGATCTGTTTTACAAAAGCCAGCTTTCTTGTCTATGGACGCCAGAGATATTCTCTATAGATGCCAGCGATCTGTTTTAAAGACACCAGCTTTCTTGTCTATGGACAGTCACACCAGATATTCTCTATAGATGCCAGCGATCTGTTTTATAGACACCAGCTTTCTTGTCTATAGACAACTGCGATCTTCTTTATAGACACAAGCAGAGATATTCTTTATAGATGCCAGTGATCTTCTTTATAGATACCAGCTATTTTCTATAAACACCAGCTATTTTCTATAAACACCAGCTGTTTTCTATAATTTTATAAACACCAGCTATTTTCTCTATAGATGCCAGTGATCTTCTCTTGATGCCAACCAAATGTATCTTCTCTGTAAAATGGTAGCATTCTTCTCTATAAAT
>JAVFBY010237876.1:0-10722 GCA_034781015.1 Tonicella lineata | reverse complement strand
CATGGGCCTTCAATGGACTATGAATGGAGATAGGCATAGCTCTAACTAACATTTTAAGAACAATAAACAGAAAAGTATTCAAGCACAATGAGTATTGGCGAGTAGACCGTTAATCCTCTCCAGGTAGCTACCTGTTTTTAATTGATTGTCAAATCACCCCAGCTTGAAATCATATAGTCATATTTAATCATCAAAGTTAAGAACCTTGTAATTCAAATATTTGTATCGGATCTTCTCTGGAATAAAGATCTAAATCTCAACTTTATGAATTTGAAATAATAATAAAAAACACATTCTTTAGCATTTGAGGGTTAGAGTATCCTTAATGCTTTATATATTGATGCTTTGTTTAACATTTACTTTAATATTGAGTGAATATCTTGAACAAGTTCGAATTCCAGGGTCGAGAATAAAATCATTATGGTTATTTTGATAGAAAGTTTGTCATCACTCTAACGGCTTTATTGATAGATTTTTAATTTGAAACTTCACACGAACGCTTATTGAGTTAAGGTCTTGTTGAAACCATTGGGCTAAAAATTTGCGATTTTTTTTCCTTAAAATAAAAGTTTAGTTTTCAAACCGTAAGCTGTCGAAAAAATTATTTCGAAATTCTTATTAAAAATAGTTTCACTTAAGGCTACAATTATTAGTTCTCATGTGGGTAAACTGTGTCTGTTGAACAGGTGTTAAGGATTAAGGGATTATCTAGATTAAGACTTCCCTGCTGGGGAAAATCGTTACCCTTTGGAATTGCCCCTTAATCTTTAATTGGCCTTTTCAGGCATTAAATATATTTTTAGCACATTCTACATTTCAAAGCCCTATTTCTCGAAAGCTGCTTATAGTAGAAACACCAACTATGTTTCATTGTAAAAAGCACAGTGTATGATAAAAAAGGTGCCTCAGATTTGTTTAAAATATGCTCTGAAATATATTTTTGCGTTTTTTTCAAAGCTTTACAAAGGTTGTTAAGACGAAAAGTTCTACTAAAATTGTTCTAAGCAAAAATTAAAAAGGCACCGTTATTTGGTTTAAGGTATATTGTATAACAAAAAATAATTTATTTGGTGATATACATCTTGGACTCCGAGAAATAGACTTCAAGAAATGAACTGTATTTTTTCTGTTGAGATAATAATATAAAAAATAGCAATTCAATCTTCAAGACATCTACATATTTATATTCCTGAGAATATGGATATATATGCTTTTAATTGATATTCATTGTCATAATAAGCTTTGGAAAACATTTTAGTCAAAATCGTCCTAGGGGTCTAGCAAGACCGGAATCTATTGGACACGTTTGAATTTAACGATCGTTGGGTCAAGTTCATTATGGCTAATATGTATTTTAAAAAAGAGTGGCATCACTCTATCGACTTTATTTGTAAATTATTATTTTTTTTAATTTCACCCACATGCTCGTCCAGTAAATCTCTTGGACAAATTTGAATTTCAGTGTCCAGGGGTAAGGTCATTGTGGCCAAAGCGAGGAAATTTGTATTGAATACGATACCTTCTTTTAAATTCTAACACATCCGTGAATTCCGTACTACATGAAGAATGGAAAGCCGTTATACCTAAAATCGTCAACAAATGTAAAGAACAATTCACGTCATGATATGTTCCATGCAGAAGCATTGACGTCACGATGTTCTATGGAAATGTACAAATCGACAATCACTGCAGGGATGACATGTCGTCTGCCGCTTCCATTTTATATCAATATATCATCTATCAAAATGGAAGACTGACAAGTCGGGCAGCGTGTTATGTTTATTAGCTAAATGTATGCAATTTCCAAGATTTTAAAACCAATTTAGGATATATAACGTGTAGAGAATTCAGGAACTTCACTGTTGCTTTTTTCTGTACACCCCTCTGGAAAAAACATGGAGCATCCGAATCGAATGCGGTCAAGTGGTCCTTTCGGTGGCTTTCCCCATTTCACTCTTCAGGGGTGAATGGAGGATTTTTAAAGGCAGAAAAGGCTGCAAATGTTCAATTTTGGTTTTTATTTTTTAAGCTGTATAGATGATATGTTAGAATAGAAATAAAGGTTTTGTTTTTTACCTAAAATCACTGCGATAACTGCAAATAAAAAGGAATTGTCCACTGTTTTGGGATGCGGCTTCGCCTTATCCCAAAACAATGGACAATTCCTTTTTATTTGCAGTTATCGCAGTGATTTTAGGTAAAAAACAAAACCTTTATTTCTTAAATCTATGCACTGCGTCTATTGGTTTGTATTGTTGGTCAATCAGAAATCCACAAACCTATACACTGCGTCTATTGGTTTGTATGGTTGACCAATCACAAAACCGCAAACCTATACACTGCGTCTATTGGTTTGTATTATTGACCAATCACAAATCCGCAAACCTATGCACTGCGTCTATTGGTTTGTATTGTTGGTCAATCAGAAATCCACAAACTTATGCACTGCGTCTATTGGTTTGTATTGTTGCTCAATCAGAAATCCACAAACCTATGCACTGCCTCGATAAATTTGTATTGTTGGTAATTCGCTTATCCGCAAGACCTATGCACTGGGCCCATTGGTTTGTTTTGTCAACCAATCCCAAATCCGCAAACTTATGCAATGCGTTCATTGTTTTGTACTGTTGATCAGTCCCAAATCTGCAAAACTATATACTGATAATGTTTAATTAGTACTCGTGTCTAATTGAGAATGACGAACTATCACAGAAGCCAATCTATGTTATTTAAGCTAAGGGAACCCAAAAGTTGTGCAATACGGTTACAGAGGCAATTTCTTAACTAAAAAAATAATTGACCACGGTTCCTACGTGTAGTCGGTTATATTCACTGTATTCTTACGTGTAGTCGGTTATATTCACTGTATCCTACGTGTAGTTTGTTATATTCAATGTAGACATACGTGAAGTCGGTTATATTCACTGTAGCCTACGTGTAGTCGGTTATATTCACTGTATCACTAAGTCTAATCAGTTATATTTACTGCACCTCAACTGTATCGCATTGAACCTGAGCATTGACCCAGTTGTTGGCGCGTCTCACTGCTGATCCTTCTTCCATGTTTTTTTAATTTAGGTTTCGTCCCTTTTTTTTAACAAATGAAATAGTGCAGATTACAAAGTGGATAATCCATCATTATTGAAGAGAAATGTCACTTAGTACGACGTTAAACACCAATCAAACAAACAAACAAACTGAATGATATGAAAACATTTCCACCGGTGTTGAGCGATAACTAAGACAAATGTATCCTTTTTAGTGTTACATCAGCTTTAGTGAAATGAATCACATGAGAACGTATGTTTAAGGTGCAGTTAACGAAGAGAACGCAGAATGTAATATTTGGCTCCATGTGACGATAAAACAGGTAACGTCACGTCATTATACACGGTACATCTGAACGAGTCTTTGGTAAACGGATTGACAGTGAATGACACACATCCGGGAACTTTTACACAATGGTCACCACACCGACGAACACTTGACGTCACTAGTGATGTAATAGAACTGGCGTTATCTGGTCCTGCGTGGCGGGAGTGTAAGATAAAATATCCACTGTCATACGTCTTGTCCAGAACTATACAAACAACAATATTACAAACATACAGGTAGTTCATTTACGTATGCTTTGTAGCCTGTTTAAGAATGCTACACAGAGGCGAAGAAAGAACAGATCAGTGGTTATTTACTAATTAATAACTTAACATTAAGCTTTATTAATAACCAATGTGTACCATTTATTATAATCTAAAATAATTTTATACATGATCACAAGTACTTCATTTAAGTTTTTGAGGCTTGACAAAAAATATCTGTTTCATATTTATGTTAATTACGCTATAATTCCACTAGCCCAGTAAACAAGAGAGGACAGCGCTTTGCAATCTAGTCCATATGTCAAGCCGCCGTACCTCTCTGTTCGAAGCAGAACGCAAGACCTTCCATGTTTCTCAATAAGATGAACACTTTCCATCATCGAGTTAAACATACAGAACCGTTCTCCATAGTATGGATTATTTTCATCGCCGCTATGCCAAGATTAATAAAACATAATTAAAACAAAAATAATTGTCATAATTTGTAACTAACCGTAAGTTCGAAACCCATACAAGATAAAAAAAAGTTACATAATAACAGACACTTACCATTTTCACACTGATGGCCGGTAAAGTCTGATCCACAAACACAATGGTAACTAGCAATGTCGTCGATACACGTACCCTGGTTCAAGCATGGTTCTGGCTGACAATCGTCGATCTCTACAACAATAGCAACACTTTTACACTTACTTGCTCATTGTTAATTACATTTATCTACAAAATGAAATGATATAGATGGTCACATTTATATACATTTCACGGTGATATTACAGTAAACACTAGGATATCAGATAAACTGTTTTGTATAGATATTTTGTATTCAGTTCAGTTATACATTCGACAAGCTACATTTATTGAAATATGTCTTGTCTCGTTTAGGATTTGACCAATAAGGTGTTTTTACCTGCGGCGAAGCTAAGCAGGTCTATGAGAGCTTCGCCTTAAGGTGGTGACAATGTTAATGTTAAGAGATAGGCAAATAAATCTAGGTCAAATGTGACGAAGGGAGACAACTCCTGCTCTTAAAAGAGGCAACCTGTTATCAGTGGGTTGCGTCCTTATCCGGCTTTCTCAGTTGATCATACAATGGTAGCCAACCTTTGGAGCTAAATCAAGAAGAGGTCAAACTGACTGTTGACTGTTGTGTGAGGGGTGTTTGATCACACACCCCTCACACGCCGCAGGTCTCTGAAGAGCTTTCCTTCTTGTTTTTTATATTGGAAATGCTGGGCCTCAAATCCTCATCTACTCTGTATCTTGCAAGCCTACAATCCGCGCACTGCTTGCGGACAGCTATTGTTTCCAATGGATTTTTTTGTGTGCTACGTTCCATCATACCTTATAACAGAGTACTCGGTCCCCAATGCCGGTCAGCCTATCTATATGGGAGTTGCACACTTCTAGTTAATAGACTCCTGGTATTAGGCCAGGGCTTGTTTTCGAAGACCTCGGAGAAGGCAAGTCTCGTGAGAACAGAATGACATACGTGCGGTCTCCAATGCCCTGCCATGTATACAGCTGCATGGTGTGGCATTGGCGCTATTTACGCATTGGCTTCATTTATTAGTATAGGACATAGTTCTTCTCAGTTGTTCTGTGAATATAAACACCAATGCTTCATTCCGTTCCTAACAGACCGAATACTTCTATTCAGCCGGAGCGTGATCTATTTATTTCACGTGCAATTCAGGCGATATAAGGAACTTCACTTGTGCAGAGTAAGACAAAAGCCGGTGAATATTCTAGTCGGTAGACATAAGGTGGTTTTTATCCGATGGTAACAGCTTCAACATTAACGTAACAATCTGTGGGGCAAAACTAAGACAATTCGAAGCAGGTTAATCTTTTATATTTCTGACCTCGAGCTGATGACGTCATTATGTGAGCGCGGTTGACATTAACACTTCATAACGACAGCTTATCTCCAGTATCTAGCCGGGGACATATCGAACACCAATATAATAAACCTGAAGCTTTTCTTAACAACTGCTCTTGCTTTTCTACGTTTTTCTGATTCGAAAAAAGTTATTTTTTTTCGAAAGAAGTGTAAGGTGTTGTCCATGTCGTGGTATTGTGCCCCATGCCGACCCCACCTTTACGGTTTAGCGCCGCGATAGCTAAACTATCGTACTTAATTTCATAAATATAACGTCGTGTCAGTCTGTTGAACTAAACAACCCGCGAAGTGACTGGCCAAAAATAATGACAATAATACAATACAATGAAATAGAACTGAAGGAATGTATATTTTTTACTTATGTGTATACATATATTGCTATACAGATATATATTTTTTTTATAAATACAGAGAAAGAAAATGTGACATGCTTCCACCGGGGACAGATATATATTACATTTTGTAATATATGGGAATCCATATATATTCATATATGTAGCTTGCCAAGCTATACATATACCTTTAATCTCTGGAAGCTGTTCTTGATCAAAGAAACGCCAGACACAATTTGTGTTTTTTTTAAAAATTATACTAATGATAGGACTGATGGTATGGTCAAATAAGATAAACTGTAGAATCGACAGCGTAATACGTCACAAACAAAGCGGGTGCCGATTGCCTCTGAGTTCGAGCCGCACCTGAGCTACTGTAATCTCCCACGAACACCCAGGATTGTGTGAACAACTAGAAATAAGCCGTACCCACCTTGACCACACGTAATCGTACCATCTTTGGACACGTTTCTGGAGATCTGGCGGAACGTTGTGCATCCTCATATAGGACTTTGCGCCATCCTGATAAGTAAAGAACAAACTCGTTCAATTTAAGTGACAGCTAATAGAGAGCATTGCACATTTCAGTGAATGAAAAAATTAAATTGCTTTTACAAATTCTTTCGATATTTGACCGCGTCCAAAGGCCCGAATTAGTTGTTGAATTAGTTGCTGCTGTGTGCTATGTCTTGAGGGTCAACAGCTCGTTAATATTCATTAGGATAGAGTGTCTCGTAAATGATTTGCATATAAGCTTTTGGGCCTTAAAACGGCGCTTTACGGACTACTCACAATATCGGGAAACGTTGTATAAGGTATTTTTAAGCCCCACTTACCGCTTAAAGTAAAGCGGTTCAATTTGAGCGTGTTGACATTGTTTACACGTTAAACACGAATACAGGTTAGTGTGACTTTAAGAATATAAATACACTATTTATCACTTAAATAACATTTATTTACTTAAAATATTTTAAAAAACGTTCCCGTTGTTGTAACTGGTCTGTAACTTTTGGCATGACCAAATGACTTATGCATCTTTGGTATTTCCGAGCTTAAAATATAATGAATATCAATGAGCTGTCTACGCAAAGTGAAAGTTGAAACTTGCTTGTCGATCAGAAATCCAGCGATCTCAACGCTCGATTCCAGATTATTAATTCATTTCTTCCCACTTTTCAAAGTTTTTGTCAATAAATGTTTTGGCCCTGTATCTTTCGCGTTCAAGGCATTTTTTTCCTTGAGTCGGTTGTTATTTCTCAGGATTTCCTAAGGTATGATGTTTGGCAATACTTTTGGTGTTACCAAAATTTTGAATTAAAAGAAAAATAGAATATCAAAACTTTCAGTTTATGGCAAAAACAGAAAGCTCATCACTATCAGCCTAGATGTAAATACATGTAGCTGCAACTCATCGTATAGCTGAAACAAAAAGCTGTTGTTTATTCCAAAAGCAACATGTAATAATTGCGCTAAAAATTGCACCTTCGGTCGCCTTGGAATAAAAGCCATTCTCTACATACAACAAAAAGTCAGGTAATACGTACGTCCGAATTACAATGTATAAATAACAAGAAAAAAAAAGCTCGAAATTCGAGCAAACCCCGTGGAGCCTGATCGTGTTCAATCTGCCACTTTGAGGGAAGCAGTATGGACATCTTAATTACTCGTCTAAGGAATGGATAGATTCTTTAAATATCGCATATCGTTCATTGGTGTGCACCCACTGTACGTCATCCACCCACTGCACACCCATACATACAACCATATATTAATCTTGCCAAACGGCATTGTCAGAAAAATGCTAGTGCTTTACACAAAATACAATGAAATTATAATGAATGTAAATTACACTGTTGTAGTGGACAGATACATTGTTTGAGTATTGTCCAATGCCACTATCAGACCAAAAGCACGGCACAGTACCATACAAGAATTGAATTCGTGTCGACTGAGTTCTTTGTATTGATCTCCTCTACTACCCTGTCAAGTTTCATGAATTTCCGTTCAGGGACTACCGAGAAATAGCATTTTGAACGAAGCGGCCACAGGAACAAGAAGAACAACAACAACAAGAACTCTAGTGGGATTTAGACCCCGTGGGACATAGATACTCACGGGTTAAAATCGTGTTTAGTGTGCTATACATTAATGAGGGCACGGATTTACATTGGTAATTTGCGACCACACAAATATATTGTATAAAACCAACACCAGAGGGAGCAACCTGTATACAAAACTTCAATAAAGTGTAGGTAAAGCACACTAAAAGCATAAATAAAATGGAGACAAAACACACTTAAAACATAAATAAAATAATAAATCGCAGAAAAAGCGTATACAAAACATAAATACACTGTTTAAATTTTCTGTGAACGTTTATTGAAAAAGATGCAGCTGGGCTGCAGTAGTATATATTGAACATTTCGGGTGCCATGCGTTATATGTAATAACACCAGGTTGTAGAGATAAGAAAAAAAAGATGTAACTTATTACATGGTGCGGGGGCGCTATCTCTTTAACATGGCTCAAATGCTCAATACATTCTACTGCAGCCCAGCTGCACATTTTTCAGTAAACGTTTCCAAAAAAAAATTAACAGTGTACACTGGAGACAACGCTTATATCAAACATAAATAAAGTAGACAAAGTATTTACATAACATTAAATACAGTGGAGTACACAAAATTGAAACATAAAAGAGACTATAATCTAATGCAAAACTTGTAAATTATAATATTGGAACTTACCAATAATTTCTCGAATTCCTGCCGACTTGCATTTCGATTAGTTATCACATTGCCCACCTGACCTGTAAAACAGAAACAAGGCGAGGAAGCTTTTAAATGAGTCGTTAAGCTTTAACTAGATAATTTATAATATTTACAACTTTTTGTATGGTAGTCCGCGAAAAGCTTTGATCATCGACAAGATCACGGCAGATTGGAACGCAAGTGCTGACAATCATATATCTGTGAATTGCTTTACATAGCCTATCTTCCATTTCTAAATCTTGTCGATCCGCTAAAACAAATTAGTTCTATACTTTTATCCAAAATCTTAATTATTTTACTATAACTTTATTTGCATGTTGAAAGATGGGAAACTGCAATGACGTTTTGTAGATATGGACCAACTGTGAACTCTTGTTTACTATTCTATATGTGGTCGAATAGTCCAACTTTTGAACACAATATATTATTGAACATGATTGGACATAAACGAATAATATTTCGTGTGTCGAAAAATATATTTTGTTTGCTTGTCTAACTATCCAACTGCAACCAAAGGGAAGACACATAGAGAGGAATCGGGATACAGTTTGGAGACATTTTTCGGGAGTGTGTCTTTTTCATTGGGGGAAATCAGCTCTAGAAATGATTGGCCTGGGAACAATATCAAATCTTTGCCCAATGAAAACTCGACTGTTCGATAATTTAACTGGCATCGATGTACTCTTGGCACTACGCTTTGGTTATCCATAAAACGTGAGCGAAATCGTTAAAATCTCCTCACAGGCTGTTATTATTGAAGCTGACAGCCCGTAGGCAGCAGGTGATCACATTGGATACTCTAAACTCTAGATAACTCGATCTGACCTTATGATAAAATAAATCAATTATCTTAAAGAGTTTGTGTGTGATTTGATATGTAATTACAGTGATTAAATATGAATGTGTCTTGTTGTGGAGTTAATGTACGAGTGAATGTCAATAGTCTAGGATGGTTTCATCTGACTGGGTCGCCGTGGGGACAGCAGGAATAATACAACGGGTAAAGTTTAAATTTGATGGCTATATCCCCCCTCCCCCTCCCCCCTCCCCTGGAAATATTGAATAGATGCATTTTACCATGTTATATATCGTTTTCTCTTAAATTAATTTAAATTTAATACTTTCGGGAAACAATAGCCTACATGTAGACTTGCAATGTTTTCAGGAAATGAAACCTTGGTGAGATTGCTTCTGATGTGATAGCTAACTGATATGATAACAGTGACTAAAAGTGACTCCTTTAAATTGAAATACGAATGAAATTCAATAGTGGTGATCAGTCTCGTATGGCACCATGACCTTAGTAAATGGCACTGGAGCTATTTGACCTTTATCTCTGGTAATAACTTGTCAATTGATCCATCTGTAAAAATGTTTCCACTCAACAACTGATCAACAACATATGTATTTGACTTTTTGAAACAATTTTGTAGTATAGAGATAAAGATCTTTAACAGTTTGTCCGCAATGCGACATTACGGTAGGTTGGCTGAGCTATTTATTGGTGGTATTTATACTGCAGTAACGCTGTTTACTTGGTGCCTGACTGGCGACCGTTGGTTTGATTCTCGTTCTCAACTAGTAGCTGCATGCTCTAGCTGAGAGTGCGTTATCCCAAGATAAGGAAAATATGTGTAATGGGACACTTGATTTGATCATACATTGTTTGATTATTTACGTGGTGTGCAACGCCATGCAATTTTGTTCCAAATCGTCTATCTCCGGTAACCTCCGTTCCCTACGATTAAGATTTTGTGTAATGAACGACCATTAAAAAAGGCCATTTGCGCCACATTTGGCGTTGCAGACAAAATGTCAATCTCATGTAGATAAACGTATTCATTATGACATCAAGTGCATACAACACACACAAAAAAACCAATATCAAGAACGTAACAGCAAAAACATAAGAAATTAAAATATAACTATTTTGGTCGAGCGGACCAACATTGAGAGAATAAAGTAGAGTGAAACGATGGCGTGTCGACATAGCGCAATGATATACATGAATATGCATGATATTACCTATGGTTACTGTCATGTCATTGGCTGCCCTTATAAAAAATGACCATGTGCACCATGGATTTACCATGGAATGAGGCCAAAATACCGTTGTTAAA
>JAVFBY010237765.1:0-10723 GCA_034781015.1 Tonicella lineata | reverse complement strand
GTGTCTTGAAACTTTGTTTCTCAGTTTCTTCAAAATTGACAAATCTGACATCTCTGGTTTTTCCCGTGTGGCCTTCACATATTTTATAAATGTAGAGAGAGACACTTGGCCTGCCTCCACCGGGGATCAAATGAGGGATAGTACTCTGCAGACTGAGCCACATTAACAGACGATAGAGCCATTCAAGATTTCACCCAATCCATGTAAAGGCTGTCAGTCTATAAATAATCCGAAACATACAGTCATAATGAATTGTTTATAATTCTTTGGAGTTGTCACTTTACTCTATTATGCTAAGCTAATGGTTGGTAATACTAATACTATAAATACATTTGTTGATAGTTTCTTTAACAGAACTTTAGCATTTATGTGTCCGTGCTTTATATATAGAAAGATTGGCAGACTTTACTTGGATGAAACTTCGTGTCACTGTGTCGTTGGCCTCTGTAGATCAGTCGGTTTAGTGCTTGTCCTATTAGCCGAAGGTGCCGAGTTCGGCCCCCGGTCGTGGTGTGCTTGTAGTTTATTTCTGTATTCTCCTGGATTAATAGCATGGTTTGATCTAATGTAATGTGTAACCTTATTATTGAAAGTAAACAAATAAAAAAGTCTCCATTTTCAATATATAAAACAGTTTTATAACCAGTTACATTTTTCAAATGACATAATATTATCATTGAATTTCATGAACTGCTACACAATCAGAAAATGGAGGAAGTAGACAGGAAATCTTTGGGATCATCAAGCGCCTCCCTGTCTGATGTTCAGGAGACATTGTCGGTTGCTATGGATGCATTCCGAGCTATTCGTGGTCGAGACAGCGGGGTCGTTGTACATGATGACTCTTATAATGAGGTTCACTTAATGACATTCTAGAATATTTTTAAACATGTGCATAGTCATTATTTAAATAATATGTTCATTACACATCCTTTTTTTACCTCTTAAAACATAATTCAAATATTACAATAATACAAGTCTGAACTCGCCGTCGTAAGTGAAATACATGTACCCTGAGCATGGCGTTAAACCCCAATCCAACAATTCTGAACTCGAATCAAATCATAGTAGAACGCGATAATTTTCAGCAATTATACATTCTAAAAATACAACGTCAGTGTCCCGTAAGAAAAGCAATACCTGTCATAGTTTTAATAAAATTTCCTCTGTACATTAAAATATTAACTCTGTAAACATCAGAATTATATGAAATTATCCTTTTTTTTTATATATATGTCCACCTTTCTTGAATCAAATTAATTACTATTCTGTAATGTATATGAAAGGAATGAAACCTTTGTTAAAATTTTAAATATTGTTAACAAGAAACATAAACCCATTTTGAAAATATATTTTTTTTGTATCTCCTGTACTAGCATACAAAGGACAATAAAGATCAGCTGAATGCTTCCAGTGATCAGTCTGATTCCCCTGTTGTTGCCAGTATTACAATATCCGATAGTGGATGTTTTGATGGTTCCGAAACGGTTCAAGGAGCTGACGATAGCGAGAGACAATCAGATAATGGTACTGAAGAGAAAAACGTTGGAATTGATCAGGATTCGGAGAGTTATACTAATGATGTAGATGATGACCAATCAAATGAGGAGACGGAAACTATTCAAGAGAAGGAACTGGAAGTTGAGCTGACCTTGAAATCTGTGTCTGACGATGACCTTGGAGAAAATGACCTTGAGGACAATGACATCACAAATAAACAAGAGTCGCCCTATGATGATGCAACGGAGGTAGAATCATTCGACAATGTTTCTAATCTTGCAAAGTTTTCTGTGTCCGCTGTTGAAGATGATTATGCTTTAAAATCTGAAAGCGGTGCTAATATTGAGGCTGATGTTGTGGAAAAGGGCACAATGGAAGATGATGTGGGCGTTACAGAGTCTTTTCCTCTGCAATTTGATAACGAAGAAGATAATGGACAAAAGGATGAACACCAATCAGGTGAAGCCAGTTTTGACGATGAGACTGATATGGAACAACAGTGTGACTCAACTGAACGCAACGAGGATCTAACAGACGGAAACACAAATGTAATTGAAGAGAAAACGGAAATAAAGGAAGGGGAGACAATTACAGAGGATAGAGTTGATTCAATGCACTTAAAAGCTAACCTTGGAACTGGAGATGACTCAGCACAAATTACATCTGAGACAGAAAATGGTGAAGGTGAACCAAGACTTCAATCTGAGGAAGAAATAGTAATGACTGAAGATTCTTGTGAAGAAACTAACCCTGACAATGCCTCCTGTATAAAGGACAGCCTTCACGAAGCAGGACAAGCAGGGGGAGATTCTGCCCAAGTGAACTGCCCCCTGGTGCCAGATGTAGATAACAAAGGGGGACAACTGGCTGTGAGTTCAGCAGAGGTTTGATGTTTTGTCAATCTCTGGACACACTGTGTTAGATAGAGGGTGGCCATTAGATGTCCATCTTCACAAACGTCAAACTCAATATTTACAGACACATTTTTTGTTCTTTTCTATTTAAATAGGAAGAAGAGATTATTGTTGATTTCCTCTTCGTTTTTTTGTTGTTGTGCGGGCTGTTAAAATGTATAGAATGCTTAATTACAATGGCATGACCAATTTGTCAGAAAGGCATGTGCATGATTTTTTTTAGAAATAGGCAATAGTGAAGAAGTATTATGCATGTATAAAGAAGAATGATGTAGAATTGGTGTGGAAAATGTTTGGATTTCTTGTGTTAATGGTTATACTGTAATTTTGTTAACATTATTTTGGAAAGTTTATGTTTGAAAACAAAGTAAATGAATATGTTTATAGATTATTCATCCAAACATAATTGTACTAATGTCAGATTGGGTAAAATTAATGTTTAATTGTTCATTTTCATTGTTTTCTCCTCTATTATAATTATGACGGTTATAAAAAGTTCAATATGCCTTCACCTTCATCACATCACTTGTTCAATTCATTATTTCCAATTCATTATTTCAAACTCTTCAATTCATTATAGATTAACATAGACTTTTCTTATTTCAGAAATTAATTAACTTTTTATTTCAGGAAACAGCCTGCATGACCGTTGTAAATCACCGAAGCACCATACAATGTTTTGCGCTTGCGCTCTTAAGTAGCAAATCTCTGTCATGTCACATACATGCAACCAATAATACACTCCATATATTTATTATAATTCTTTATTATTGTTTTTCCAGCTTTTCGACACATCAGCCTGGGCCAATGAACAACAAATTGACCACAAAATGGAATTCATACCAGTTCTTCCTTCAAAATCCGTAAGAATAACTGCAATTATCTAAACTTTCTGGAACAGGTGGTTGGGCAGGAGCTTCCTGATGCCCTGGTGCTCTTGGAGTAAAGGGGCATCCGGCAGTAGATTTTTTTTGTGCTGTCGTTTTTTGCTTCTTTTTTTCCCCTTTTTCTCTCGTCTTTCATGTTGCCAGTGATGTGAACGGTGGTTTCCTTCACCCATTGAGCTGCCATGCCGTCATATAAGTAAAATACCCCTGAGCACAGCGTTAAACCCCAATCAATCAATCTATCTAAATTTTCTAGATAATTTTGCTTTAATAAGCAAATTCTTCTGCAAGCAAAAATAGCATTTGTTTAAATATGTTTATCAATGTCTTGCTATTATTGACACTACATGTATTTTAACTAATTGACTGGCAGCCATAAAAAGGGGTTCATTTTCTTTGCTGATGTATATTTGCTTCAAAACAGTCAATATTTGTTTCCGTTGTAATTCTACTGTGACTGGTTGATGAGAGATTTATTGTAATTTGTTTCATCTTGTCCTGTTCTGTCTTTGATCTTGCCGGTGATGTCACAGGTGGTTCTTTAACCCATTTGACTGGCTGCTGTAATATCGGTGAAATACATCGGAGCATGAAAAATATAAAGTAGTTAATAAATCAATGTTATTTTACGTCTCCCTGTGATGTCACAGTAGCCGAGATAAAAAAAACTATCCGATCCGAAAAGCAGTTAAAACATATCCTATCACACTACTAGATTATCTCATTTTGGCAAATAGTACAAATTGCAAAGTTCTTAAAAAAAAAAAAGTCATGCTCTTCTGACAACACCAGTCTGCTGCTGATCTTACCATTGCTGTTCGGGAGCTGATGGGACCTTCTTGATGCCTAATGCTCTCTGAAGAATTAGGAGCATCATAAAACCAATTTTTTGTGGTGCCCTATGTTCTGTCTCTGATGTTGCTGTTGACATCACCAAGGCTGGTGTCTTCCATCCGTTGGGCTGCCATGCCATCATAGAGATGAAAAAAGAATACCTAGAACTGCGTTCAATTGCCTGTTCCACCAGTCCGGAACACTCCGCTATGAGGCAATGAACATTTGGAGTAGCCAGAAGTCACATGTTAATCAAAAGCCAAAGTTGACCTCCTTGAAATAGAACAGAATTTCTGTTCCAATGTCTTCGATTGTTGGTGCATACTGGTTCAGAACAGACCAATCTTCAAACCCTTGGTCTTTATGAGTATGTTGTAGTAGTTAAATTAATCTGTGTTGTATTCCCTATTTCAGGCTCCTCTAAATGCTCTCCAATCTAACCATGTGACTGCTAAATCGGTAAGTTTTATTTCCGTTCGAGTTCTGTGTTCTCCAGGTTCTTTTATGTTTGTTGCATCATGTCCAATCTCTCACCTTGTTTTCCCTGTGTAATAACAATGGGGTGTTTTAACCTCTTTACCTAACAGTGGGTTCTTTACCTAACATTGAATTGCCTACCTAACATTTTACGTAACACTGGTTCACACTAATATGTGCATTGTACTCTGGGATATTACCAACACACTAAATACTATTCAGCTTCAGTAGGTGTGTGGGGGGAGAGGTGACAGGGCAGTAAAAAAAACGATGGCCTGGGGCAACCAAATGTTTGAGTGAAGCAAGTACATTTTACTGGAAGCTAAACGTGGAATAGATATGACGGGTGTCAACCAAACAAATGGTAAAAGGAGGTTTAGGTCATCCTGCATGTCCTGGTAAATCCGTATTTGTCAACCCCTAGGGGGCTTTCTGAAAACAATCAAATTCATATTATCCTGAATTCTTTTACTCTGTTAGATGTAGGAAGCAAACAATACTACACATTACATACATGTATATCTACACATCATGTATAAGTATACTTACTAATAATAGGATTACTAATATTCCTACACTGGGATAGGCTTTATAATATCTGTTTCGGTAGGTTTTGAAATCACTGCTTTCATGATTAAATACCTCTAAACCTAATATGAACAGGTGAAGGAACAAGGCTTAACTTGAACGCTTGGAATATGCCTGTCTTTACCTGGTTTACCATCTATATATAGCGTCTTGGATGTAGGCAGTAGCCCACATGCCAAAATGAGAGTACGAAAACCCTGCATCTCTGTCAACATTATTGTGCAAATTTTAATACTACATAGTTGTGCTAAAGATTTTAGTTTTTCAATTTGAAATGCAATGTTTCTCAAGCCAAGAAATGTCAGATTTAATTGCCATACTTTCACAGTCTTCGTTTTCCAAACATTTTGCCCAAACTTTGTGGCTATCTCATCGACTGATGATTTTAGGATGGTTAATAGACGATTAGGACCTTCTGTGAAACAAAATAAAACATCTTTGATATTGTGGTGTGTTTCGTTACAACAGTTGTACTACGCTTTTGTTATGTTGATATATCAAACTTTTTGTTCTCTTTTGGGGTTTTTTTTGTATACCTTTTTTATTTGTTTAAACAAATATGCTTTTTGCTGAATTTTATTTTATTAGTGTTGCCTATGTTAAATTTTCCGTTTCATTGTGATATTTGCAACAATATTGATTTATAGATTATGGACCATTAATGTTTTGTTTATTTTTGTGGAGCTGCTTATTTGTTTGGATATCGATTTAACTTTATTTTGTCATTTGTTCCTATTTTAGACCTAAGTGTATTATTTACATGTAATGTGGACAGTTCTTTGTTGACTGGTTTACATTTAAACCTTCTATAAGTCTTTAGATTGTAACATAACCATGGTCTCAAAATAGATCCAGCAGGTGATTCGTGGGAGCTTCCTGATGCCCTGGTCAAGCCTTCATTCAGAATTAGTGAAGTACCAATACAAAATTCACATTAACACAAAAATTGCCATTCCATTTACTACATGTATCTTAATTCCCCATTTTAATTTTTTTTAAATTTTACCCGCCTGGGTCTACGGGTCAATTTTTTATGGTGTCCAAGATGATGCCAATGTTTGTGACTTTTCTCCCTTTTTTCGAACAATTTCGAACAAAATAGCCCCAGCTTACATTGTTGGTCTAAGCGGGCACTTGCAAGCACTCGGTCTCCTGGACATGCCTACGGCTTGTACTATTCACTGGTGAATGGTTTCATGCCTTTATCACAGAAGGGCAATAGCAATCCAGGGCAGACCAATAATTTTCGGGAAGGGGCTATATGTGAAATACCCCTGATCACAACACCAAGCAATCAATCACAATAGATCCAAAATGTTAGAATTACTGTACTTCTTTTTATGTCTCAGAATTATCTATTTATGACTAACATGAACCATTTAGTGTGGTGCAGATTCACATATTGACACTATACTTCTGTACTGGTACATATACTTACATGTAAATACAGTGTGATTTTTACCTAACATTATAACTATCAACAATTGTTTAAGGTTCGGTTTTGGAATTCTTCCTCCATCAAAATCAGATTAAAGCAATGACTGGTTGACTCAGGGACTACAAGTACATGTATATACATGTACCGTACTGTTAAACATTGACTACCCAAGAAACAAGGGCCATTCCGTGGCTCTGTTGCCTGCACATTTATAAACAGGGTTCGTACAGGGCCTGGAATTCATTGAAAAGCCTGGCAATTTAAAATAAGTTTTCCTGGGCTTGAAAATTGTCTTTTATGGACTAGGACCAGGACTGGCTAGTACAACCTTAAACTCCATGCAACCAAACAAACTTGCAAACCAAAGAAACAGTCTAACCCTTACACTCTGTTTATATATCAATGCTTTATGGCCCAAATGATTAGCCCTTGGTTTTAATATGGTGAAGGTTTTCTCTGACTAATATTAATCTAAGTTAGGAACAACAAACCTGTTTTAAAAAGTTAATTATGTGGCCACTCACATTAGTCAAGGTATTGCTGAAGGCCTATGTCCATTTTCAGAGAAATGTTGTTGTTTTTCTTCAAAGCTTATTATGATGACAAATATTAAACAGAACCTTATATATCCATATATTTGTCAAATTCTTAGCTATCTTTAAACAAAGACTTCTAGATGTTGGTCAACAAGATTGATTAGGTAAAATACGCAATAGTAGCAGGTATGATTATACGGTACGTACACAAATTGTCTAAACCAAGAAAAATACCTTAATTTGGAATGTATTGAATTGCGACGAGGTATGGCCAAATTTAGACTGGGTTCTGCAGGCTTATTAGTAGATACAGGGTGTTTTACTGCTCTTCCAAGAGAGATGATAAAATCTACAGTTTGAAATATGAGTAAAATAGAAGACCAGTACAACTTTATTACAATTATCCAGCTTATGAAAATGTCAGAAAGGAAGTATACCACCTAAATTTGTATTATTAAGATCTGTCCATAGGTATTACAAACTAATTTTGATTGCCACAATTTTACACAGTATTACCATTCCTTCAAAAATTAAAACAATACCAAGGAGAGGAGGTGAGAATCTATAAAGCCTTTGCTGTGACCCTGGCAAGTAACACACCCGACTTAACATGTCAAATCGTGAACGGACGTGGCCTTACAGGTCTGCATACATGTAACTGCTGCCGCGCAAGGCTGGCATTTTTCAGGAAAAATATTTAAAGCCCCACTAACTGCTTAACGAGATGGTAGCTTAAACAATATAAGCACACAATTTATCACTAAAATGACATTTCGTTACCTAAAATATATACTATTTCCCGTCGTTGTAATTAGTCGCAAAGCGCTATAGACATCCGAAGACATTTGTATCTAACAGCGTAAGTTTAAACTTCACGGTGTCCATTTTTCGTATATGGGTCACATAGGAACTTCCGGCAAATTTCTGGTTTCATGAGCTCTTACATAACAATTTCTTAAAATAACGAAATGGTGTCTTTGAGATTGATGTAAAAGTGATATTTGCTTCCCAGAGAAGGTGGAAATTTACACCTTATTTCCTTTCCAAAGACACAATTTAACTAAGAAAAATGTTTGAAGTATTTAAAAGGTAGGGCTGTTGTCGACCCTATCTTTAGTTACTGGGGAACTGCTGTAAATACAAACATAACTTTTTCTATCTGAGAAAAATACAGAAACTCTTTTTCCTTTTATAAAAAGTTTAAGCTTATTTAGCTGTTAGTAGGACTTTAAATATAAACTATTTTTGGTATTTAGGTCAAATCTTCTCGTCCAGTGCATGTCAGTCTAGTCCAAACATAAAGTTTTGGTCAACATTTTGCGTGGTAAGAACGTGAAATAGCCTCAATTTAACAAAATGCCATCCATTAGCAGTACAGCATAATTAACCCAGATAAAATAAAAGGATTAAGACAGTAGCAGCGCGTGGGTATGATCTGATTTTATCCATGCTGTACAAAGTTACTGGAATTTGACATTGTCAGCATTGACTTGCTTTAAGTATTTATTACGTACGTATGACTCAATATCTGTGCTGCCTTTTCGTGCAACAATTAGAAGATAGAGGGTCGCCGGTGACAGGGTAAAAGCTTTTAGGGGAGTATTTTTTTTATCTTCTTTTTTATCTTCTCATCAAACGACAATCTGCAGTAAATGTTTACGTCGACTCTCGTCATGCCAAATATATGTTTATCACAGAATTGACACGAACAATTGAAACTGACTGTATAACAGGCCAGATTCGCAAGAAATTGCTCAAATAACATTAAAAAGCATGTCCAAAAGCAGTGATAACACTTTAAATGACGTACGGCACGTTTGTCCTGTCCGTTATGACATTCAGTGACACGGATTAATGTATAAATGATCGTCCTTAAAGAGACATTAGTTTATCCGTTCTAACCTCTAGTGGCACAAATTAACGCAGTTGGTCACTTCTGTGTAAGAGAAGTAGGTTTGTCTCTTCTAACACTCAGTGGCATACATTAATGCAGTTTACCTTCTTCTAAGAGACGAAAGTGCGTTCATTTTAACATAGACTGGCATCCAGTGGCAGAAATGAAAGAAGTTGATCACTTTCAAAGAGACGAAAGTTTGTATCTCCTAACTTTCAGTGCCATAAATTAATGCAGTTTACCTTCTTCTAAGAGAGGAAAGTTTGTTCATTCTAACATAGACTGCATGGCATCCAGTGGCACAAATGAAAGAAGTTGATCACTTTCAAAGAGACGAAAGTTTGTATCTCCTAACTTTCAGGGCCATAAATTAATGCAGTTTACCTTCTTCTAAGAGAGGAAAGTTTGTTCATTCTAACATTCACTGGCACGAACTGGTTGAGTTGGTCGCCTTCCAAGAGACGTAAGTTTACCCGTTCTATCATTTAGTGACACAAATGATTGCAATGGTTCTCCTTCTCGGAGGTATTAGTTTCCCCGCTCTCTGCCATTCAGTGGAACAAATTAATGCAGTGATCGCCTTCTATAAGAGGCTAAGGTTTGTCCGATCTAACTTTCAGTAGACCTAGAAAAAATGAATGCAAGTGGCCGCCTTCTAAGTCGTAAGTTTGTTCGTTCCAACGTTCAGTGAAACAAATTAATGCAGATTTTGATCCCCTTCTAAGACACGTAAGTTTGTCCGTTCACACTTTCAGTGGAACAAATGAATGCAAACTTTGATCTCCTTCTAAATACACGTAAGTTTGTCCGTTCTAACAGTCGATGGAACAAATTAATGCAGCTGGTCATCTTCTGAGAGACGTAAGTTTGTTTATTCTAACATATAGTGACACAATTTAATTAAGTTGATCTTCTTTATACATCATAGGCTTTTCATACCCATTAACACGCAAATGTTAACAAGGGATAGCTTGGACTGGCATCAAAACAAGCCGTACTTCTTAGAAATGTCATTAAAACTATGATCTGTATACAAACCAATGGAATATAGTAGAGAATCGTTATTCGGATGGCGTTTAATAAAATATGGTAACGAAGAAATGTTTAATAACCAGACGTTTGTGTTCGATTATTAGTTACTGTATTCTATATTATATTATGGCGAAGAAACATTAAAACCAAGTCAGAGTTAAAGTATAGTTTGAAGGTTCATTTGTCAAAAGTTCTTAACCTTCGGGGTGCACACTATAGTTCAAAACGACCGCGAAGGTTTAGTGTCTGCAACACAGATTTAATAGTTCAAACTTTGTGAAGGGTATAGGTTTCATAGTTTGAAGGTTCATTTGTCCAAAGTTCTTGACTCTAGGAGTACGCTAATTCAAATAGTGTGCGAAGGTTTATAGTAGCGCCAAGGTTCAACGCACAAAGACTGTCTACTCCAGAGTATTAATATCCAAACTGTGTAGGAAGGTTTAGTATAGTTTGAAGATTCATTTGTCCAAACTTCTCGACTCTAGGAGCATGATAGTTCAAACCGAGTGCGAAGGTTTATCGCAGCGCCAAGGTCAACGCACAAAGGTTCTCCATCCCAGAGGATTAATATAATTCGAACTGTGTAGGAAAGTTTAGCATAGTTTGATGGTTCATTTGTCGAA
>JAVFBY010237764.1:0-17508 GCA_034781015.1 Tonicella lineata | reverse complement strand
TAGCAAAAAGGTTTGTGAGTTTGGTAGGCGAAATTCCGCTATTATTCTCGCAAATGATTGGTATCTTATACTATCAAATTTAACCTTACCTATTAATCGATGTGCTTCGGTCACCATTAACGGCTGCCGAAACGTGATAGGCCTACAGCAAGAGCTTTTTTAATCGAGTAACGAAAAATGACACTAAGTTACAATACCGGATGTAACGCCCTCTTTACTTTGAGATCGAATTTTAAAATAATTTCTCTTTGCTCGTACAAACTAAGTACAGATTGAAGAATTTTCTTTTCGACGGTAGGCCTAGTGTTTTTATTTATGGATAAACGTTAATACTACGTAAAATCGAAGCAACCTGAATTTGTTGATAAAAGGGATTCGGAACTATCTCTCTTTAAAGCCCCACCGACCGCTAAACGAGATGGTAGCTGAAAAAAATGTAAGCACACAATTTATCACCTAAATGACATTTCGTTACCTAAAATATATAATGCAATGATTCCCGTCGTTGTAATTTGTCGCTAAGCGTTGTAAGCGACCAAAGAAATATAGCGTCTAGCCCAGTTATCGTAGACTGTAACAACAACAACAACACATACTATAACTGCATGTTGTAAGAGTTGTCTATTTTGTAGTGAAGCTCTCAAAATGCAAAATTAAACTTTGATTTTAAAGAAAAAAAAAAGAAATCAAAACTTTCAGCTTATGGGAAAAATGGAAAGTTCATAACTTTTTCTATCTAGTGATTTTCCTTTTATAAATACCTTTAGCCCATTTATCGGTTAGTGGGCTTTTAAGCTGCCAACTGTGCATACTAAAATTGTTGTAAATCTTTGTCACCAAAACTTTAATTTAAACCAAGATGAGGTGTAAAGCGGGATAAATAGTCCCTGGATGGCTGATAAAGCGACACATCAAAAGTAACTAACATGAACAGTCAACTTATCTTAACTGATAAAAAGAAAAGAACTAGTTTTTTTTCTCAGTTACTATCTTTTATTCCTTCTGCTGGTTTGTTTTAGGTTTTGTAAATTTTTTAAATCCAGAAGGATGGTGGTAGTTTGTTGGTTTCTTCTCAGCATGTTTGTCCCTCCCTCTGAGTCATCGTGTCAAGGCAGAATTGAAACAGTGTGCGATGACGACCCTCCAGACTGGGCAATAAAAATGAGAGAGAAAAAAAAACAGAATGCCGCAAAACGAGCGCGATTTTCTTTCCCTCTTCAGGGCTCAAACACCAAAAAGGTTGTCGCGGGAACATGCAGTTTATAGTATACCATTTTAAACTTGCGTTAAAATGGGCGAGGGTGATGGGGTGTTAACAAATTCAACAAAAACAAACTAACCTTATAAACAAGCCCATTCTGACTGACAAGTGCGTACAATGATGTAATTAAGCTTTGATATCTAAATTTGGAGATGGAGAATTTTAAAATCATGCAATGACAGACTCAAGAAGGCAGTAACAGACCAGAAGGCGGGGACAGACCAGAAGGCGGTGACAGACCAACCCACCAAGGCGGTGACAGAGCTGTTTTCTTCCAGTTCATGTTTTCCTAAGTCAGCATGTGATCAAAACGTGTGAAGAAACTAGTCCCTACACAATCGGTTAAACACTCTTATATATAGGAATCTTTTGCATGTGAAAACATTAGCTTACAACTTTACAAGTATAAATTAACTGGAGGAATGAACAGACACGTATATATCACGGTCACCTGGCTTGTAAGAGTTCGATAGTAAATAAAATATATATTTTTTTATATATGGCAAATAGTTTATCATAGTTTCGTGAAAACGCAACACTTTCCTTTTCAAAAAACTGATCCACACTAGTTGTGAAAGAAAAAAGGACAAATGACTTTTCGCAGAAGCCTTCTTCGTGAATATTCACCTGAAAACGAGCCACTGATCTTAGTGATCTATATAAAGAGTGAGGTGTTCGACCAGCTGTCCATATATGGATGAGTTCCCACGCTCTCTGCTAATGTATAAGGCAGGGCTCATTTACCTTGGTGCATGCATACATTATACATCGTAATGCGGGTCGCATTAGAACGTGTTACAAACTTTTTTATTATTTTAATACGGTACATTGCACATTCACTGCGGTGAAATTTTCTGAAAAGTTTTACTTTGGGCCATACTAGAAAAATGTATATAGAAAATCCGGTTTAATTCGTTTCGGTTGATTTTTGGTCTAAATTCTGAAGTAAAGCCTCTTCAAGTAACATTATGTCATTTAATGATAATGGCCCTCTGCAGTTTAAGGGTCCAATAAATCATATTTGCCAATGCGAAAAAATCGTAAATAACGCAAATAGTTTGCTTTTAAATGATATAAATGCTTCTGAAAACCCTTTAAAAGTAAATGTTTCTCGTGTTTACAATTTTTCAGACAAGCGAAGAGACAATTTCTGAACCAATAAGCTACAACAGTAGCCCTACAACTATCACCGATTCAGATTCAACACCACCATTCACATCATATACTTTAGTTCCGACCACCAAGCGAAATGTTTGTACCACAGACGCTGCTTTTACGAATACTAACAAAATATTCCTAGTATTTGGGGAAGATGTCTTAGAGTTCACGGACCTCAGCCAGATTAAAACAGGACCTATCAGAACACTCAGTCTCACAACCTTGTTCCCAGGGATTTCAGCACCAGTAGACGCTATTTACGGAGATACATCAGACACTCAGCTTTTCGTCTTAAAAGGTAGATAATTAAACTGAGTTCGACAAATTCGGGACACAATCTGTTGGCCTAAACGCTGTCAGCTTTAAATCTTGATTTTTTTCCTGGTGCAACTTTATAGACCCTGTCAGCCACAGCTACGTAAATCGTGTATAAAAATATTTGCTCAAATGGCATAGTATGTGGAACGGGGATTCCCCTGGGACTGCCCTAGCTTAAAGGCATCTATGTTTACCACAGCGTCCTGCTATCTGGTTTTTCATTGGACAATTTAAACAATGATCTTTCTTGAACCCCACACTAGTTGACGTCATTGAACACTGTTTGCTACAGTATGTTCTCAGATCTACATTGCGACAATACAATACAGGGGAGCTAATATAGATGTGATTTTAATCAGATTGATTGATCTCATGGCTTTATCGTAAAAGTATTTATGTCAACTTTCTTTATTATCAAAATTGACGACTTGAAAGTAAACTTATAAATGAAACTTTTATAATTTAGAACTTACTCCCAGAACTCTTTGACTGGTGACGAGAATCTATCAGGGTAATATCTGGTACAATTTAAGTCACTGACGTTGTGTAGAAGGCATGTGGTATTGATACCAGAAATGGGAACGACTTCCGTCCAATACGTTTCATTTGTACAATTAAAAGGAAATTTGTCCTTTTCGTATTCCGATAAGCAAGTCGGCGTATTCCATTCATTAGTACATATTGACCATGGCAACACTGACGTCATAGAACTAAACAAGTAAAATAAAGCCCAAGAAATGATGACGGCGTAAAATGTATTCAACCAGGCTGCTGCTACCAATGCACCAAAGCCCACTCCTGAAACAAACCAATGTCATAAGAATAATTATATGCTAAAGGTTTTTCCAATCAAAAACAAGATACCGTACATATGGGGGGCAAATTGTCATTTAATCCAGAATTAGAGATATCTCTTAATGAATTAGAGATATTTCTAATTATTTAGAGATATCTCTAAATAATTAAAGATATCTCTAAATAATAAGATCGTTGGAATTATTGATATAAAAAAATAATGATCATTTTTGTATCAATAATTATTACTTCCGGTCAATCTGGCGAGAAAATGACTGCTCCCATGCCGCCACGAGTGACCTTGCAGCATGTCTCTCTCTGCAATGGCTGACGCAGCACGAGCAGAGATGGAAGAAGCCAGACAGGTCAACTGATAGGGAGGGCTCAAGGTTGGGGCGATTATGCGCCGGACAATCCAGTCGTTTCGGCGACGACATAGCTGAGGGAGTGTAAAGTTCGCTCAACCCTAGTATTATTATCCTCAAACATCATCCACGTGTGAAATTTAAGCCATAATGACAATGCTGATCTCGCAAAATCTCGTAGTAAGGGAGTAATTATTATTTTATCACATCTCTTGTCGAATTAGAGATATCTCTAATTCGCCGGAATTATTGATATCAAAAAATTTATTTTTTATATCAAAAATTGAATTCTTGATATCAAAATTTCATTTTTATGATTTAAAAAAAAGCATTTTTGATCTCAAGAAATCATTTTTTAATATCAAGAAATCATTTTTTGATATCAAGAAATCGTTTTTTGATACAAAGAATTCTGTCGACTTAGAGGAATGATAATTTGGTCCTCGATACATAGGCCCTACTCACTATATTATATCAAACATTACCACAAGATATTTGAACAAAAGTTATGAAGTATTTACGACGTCTTTCTATGAAACGAAAAAAAAATCCAGACAAAAACGTTTAGAACTTTTTAGCAGTTTCGAAAAGCAAACATTTATTACACATTTCCTTTTTCTCATTAAAATGCGCAATGTTTTCATGCATAACAAAACATACTAGTAGTATGTTGAGGTAAATCTAATGTCTTTAAGTGGAAAGCTTGAAGCCGCCAGGGACGGTTCAATATGGTTAGGAACCACTTTATGGGTGAACTAAATAGCTAATGACCATTTCTTCATCAAGAGTACTTCAACTTTCTCAGCAGCTTTTTGTGATTGTAGAAACTCTTTCATGAAGAAATCAATAACGGAAGTTGTCACCACTTGGCAATAATGTACGTGATTGTAGTTTTTAATGTCTCCTAAGTTGAAAATAAAAATAGGTCAACCAAATAATACAATAAACCCCTCCTTTCTAAGCACCAGGAGTGATACAGCTCTCAGATTGGTTTATATCTTACCATGATCTGTTTCCTCTAATCCCCCGTTTATATAATTGTTCGAATTTGTTTGACAGGATTAACATACACGGATTTCTAAAAAACGTAAACATAATATTTATGAAATTCATATCTCTTTATTTAACCAAAGGCCTGGATCGCGTTTCATAAGTGTCTTAATTTCTTACCTTTGAATAGCGGACAAATTTTCCAGACTCCTAAACCGCCCACTCGAGTTCTTTGTCCAAGAGCTAATTCCATAAAATACATTGGGATTCCAGCCGTTATGACAGTCAAGAAAAAAGGAATAAGAAAAGCCCCTGAAAAAAATATGGAAATTTAAAATTTCAGGAGGAAAAATTCATATATGCCTATATCTGTGGGCCAAGGGTCTCGGGTTCGATTCCCGGTGGAGGCATGTCACATTTTCTTTCTCTGCATTTATAAAAATATATATGGGAACAATAAACAATAAACAAAAATAATATGAGATTTATGTTGTAGTCAACAAAGATATACTTCGTCCTCAAGATGAAATCAGATGCTCAACAAGATACGCTGTGATTGTTTTAGAAACGGGTTTTTAAATTGTAAACATATTCGCCGCATGTAGCCTATAGCTTATACAAAATGTAGATTAAACACTGTTGTATTCCATTTTCTTCGAATTTTGTCATCACATTTACAACCTCAATCACTGTCATGTTATACCAACTTAAAATTAAATCTATATTTACTTAAACAAATTATATAATTATGCAGATTTTCTGTTAATTTGTCTGGACTCGCTTTCAAATTATACGTTAACTTATTTTAAACGCCACGCAGTGTTAGTACCGTTGCGATATACGACCAATTAATTCTCAGGATGGTAAAAAAAACTATCGGTTACATGTTTCGCTTTAAGAATACTCTGTAGTACTCTGGCAAAATAAAGTAGGTCTGAGTGATATCGGACTTTTTTGCTTTTTGACTGGAGACCTTATATAAATAATTAAAGGTCGGGATGTTTAATAACATAACTGTAATGGCCACCCTATTAAAGAATCTTACCGATAAGACAAGATTATGTGGCTGCGTTTTAAAGTGATATAAAAGTTAGATGGTCGCCCTAATATTATAGCAGTTACTTGCTTCCTTTTGACACATGCATAACACATCATAAATTGGAAGTTGGAACAAGCATAAGCAAATAAGTTTGAATTTATCAAAAATGTATTTCCATTTATTATTATATACATGTATATAAAGGTGTCGCATAAGATAATAATGACATGTCACCAAACCATTCCCCAAACTATATGTATATACTTCAAGATCAAACTTCAACTTATATTTATTTACACTCTGGCCACATAAAGGATGAACAAGAACAAAATTACAAAAGTTGCATGGGGTGTGGCCATAATTCAAGTGACATTCATGACCTATAACGAAACTTATATACACATGGCAAAGTTTGAGGTAGTTTACAAAAGAGAATATATCAATATATATAAACTGTCATTTTGATATTAAATAAATATTTGTAAGTACAAGTCATAAGTGTATTTAAATACAATATTGGCACAGGAAAATACACTCATCAATAAAACTGACACTGTTATACTAATATTAGTTTGTATTGAACGATAACAGAAAAAGTACCTGACATCGATAAACTTTATATTTATATAAATCTACGAGGGTCAGAAATTAGAAGAAAAACGTGTCCCCGTTCCTCAAGCCTTCTAAGACAAGAGGAATGTTTTATGCATCATCCCTGCATGGGTTTCCCATCGCTTCGGTCAATAGGGGCAGTATCTTATTAAAACGTGTCTCTATATTGTATCACCTGTTTGTTAGAGCTGTAATTAATACTGCTCACGATCAATCTTCAGTCCGCTTGATCAGGCTGGATCAGATCCATCTGTCAGAGATTGCCCGCATCTTCACCCTCTTGTATATTGCTCCAGGGCACTTACTAAAGAACCTTTATAACGCTTCGTGGAGCAGACAAATACACGCTAATAAATTCCCCTAAAACTCTGTCCTGTTTTAACAAGAGAATTAATACACTGGGTTACACCTAATTTCTACTCGTTTACAAACACCCAGGCTAATCTATAAACGGTTGAAAAATTGTGTCAGTGGCAAACGACGCATATATTTAGCACAAATGAAAAAGGTTCCAAAGCTTACAGTACTTATATATTTTTATTTATATAAATATGTTAAAAATGCTTTCCATTGGTATCCCGACGACCGTTGTCCGACTATGGAAGTATTATGACCGTTGTCCGACTATGGGAGTATTGAAACTGCTGGAACTCAGTTTGAGATTTAATTATTCCAAGTTGAGTTTAACGATCAGATTTACCAGCAAGTTAAGGGTTGTGCTATAGGTAACGCGTAAGTCCCAACTTATCCACAACCTGTATGGCAGAGAGGGAACACAAAGCCATTAAAAAGCGTGCTAAACAACGCTCATTAAACCATCAGTATTTGGATGACATTTTTATTCTTTGGCAACATACAGAGGACATTTATCTCTTTACAAGCATTCTAAATAAGCATGACACCAATATAAAACTTCAGCCAACCTAAAGTTGGCGTGGATTGTGCAAATGGTTTGGATGTTACCGTCTATAACGGTACCAACTTGGATATAACATGATTGTTGGATTATAAGTTGTTCTTTGAACCTACGGTGACCCACTAACTGCTTAATGTTAAGTCTTTTCATCCGCCCTACATAAATTATCAGATCTCAAATTAACAGGTTCCATAAAATATTGTAGCACTCTTGCTAAATTTAGTCAGGCAAGTCTGTCCTCTATTAGGCCCACCTTCGCAAAAAAAAATCTGAAACCCTTGGAAAACTTCACAGTTATGATATTCAGTGCCTGTACAAAAGCAATTGAATCACCCTGTACTTACATGCATGTCAGGTAAATATTTCAAATGTATGAAAACTAGGCGTAAACTTGGCTCTTGTTATTCTTTGCAGGGGAACTAACTCGAAATGTTTATCATTTGGCTGATATTTTTAAGTGAGATTCAGAAAACGTCACTTATCTTATCACTTGTAAGAAATGTTTGAAACAGTATATTGGAGAAACCAAACATCGTATTGCCAATAATAACTCATCATCATATGCTATTAGATTAAGACAGATCTCCCCCATATCCGATCATTTAAAAGGAAATCTTTTTGTGATATATGTCAACAATTGGCGGAACTAATGTAACCGCATGTTAAAAACAGTAAAATGTTTGTTTTTGTTAAAAGCAACTGTTTAAAATGTTTTCTGTCAATAACCACAACAAGTGGTTGTTGTTTTCTCGGGATGCAACTCACCCATTACAAGTCGAGTTTATAGTCCATTAAAAACTTGTCTCTAGGGTTAATCTAGGACAGGATGATTTGTCGTTTTTATATATCTTTATTAACCGTCTTCCCTGCCCATTTACTTCACTTTATTACTGCTATCAGATTCTAATCTATATATACCACAACACCCACCCTTCCATCCGCACTCCAACCCACACCATCCCTCCCCATCTCATCACTATACGTTCCATTTCCTGAAATGTCTTGTTCTTCAAATTGCGTGGAGTGGAAGCATTTTTTCCAGCTTACAAGTAATAAGAACATTTATTATGCAAAGCAATTTCAAGCGAAGTAGCAAAAGCTTGACTGATCGAGACCAAACCGAACATTTTTCTGGAAAAATTGACTGAAAAGTTCGCAATTTGTTTTTTTTCTAGACTAACCCCAAGGTAATAACTTTTTGACTTTTTTATAATTAAAGACTTGTTAAAGAAGATATTAACTCATTGCGATAAATTCCACTTATCAATCAGGAATATGTGAACGATATCAAGGAATTCTGGTAGCCATGCATATATGCCTTAAAATGTCCATACTAGGCCACTTTTTCATCAACAGTATATAATTATGTAGGGTCTATATATTAAAGAAGCAGAGATTTTCATTCTGGAAAAGAATTTTCGTTAATCTTGAAATACGTAAAGCTGATTTTTTTTTTGGTCATAGTTTATTGCAAATATCATGTATTTCTCTGCTTTGAAGTAAATAATATTATTTTTTGTGTTAGCGGAATCTCACATCATAGATTTGTATTATGCTATTGAGGTAAAATCCTATTGATTGAAACCCGCAAAGTGTGTGGTTAATGTATTAGATTGATATAGAGTCAATTTTAAAATTTCGCTTGAGCAAAAGACGATACACTGGAAGCAGAGAGAATCGATCTTGATATTGGCATATCAAACTGCTTAATACTTTAAGATGGCATAGAGGCGAGGAAACACCAATCATAATCCCTTATTCCGTTCTTTTTCTCCAATTTGTTTTATATCGGTAAACAACATAGGCCATGTCTAGTTAACATTTTGGCAAGTTGTTACTCCTGCTGACCTCAACATTTTTATCTGCCAACTACATGCATAATTATGACGGTCCCCCGAATGAGAGACTGGCCGTTGGTCGTATTATAACGAAAAACATGTCTAATTATCAAAATTGTGACCGTCCACGATAAGATGATGATTGTATTTTCAACAAAGGGGTTTAAGATCAATTAAACTTCCATCTCCTTCATGTTTTCCAAGGCTTGGAAACAAAACACATGCAAGTATTTCTTATATTGAGAAAGGGGTTGCATTGTGCAATCTGTTCATGTAAGTAACTGGTCACAACTGACTCTGGTCAGTAGCTATTTGTGAATATAAAAGATCTGTAAAAAGGGTGACAACCCTGAAAACCGTGAACAACCCGGATTCAATAAAGAAATCAGTTAAATATCGTTTTGAAGCATAACAGGGTACAACTTTGATGTCCCAATTTTGGTGTCTCGATATACTGCTGACAAATTTTACAATAAATGTGTTTTCTATTTACTACAATAAATTCCAAATGGATGGGAATTTCTTAATGAATTGGTTACAACCTTTCAATCTCAACCCAGACATCATGATTACACCAACAACTAGTCTTAACTATATATGCACATGTGATTAAAGTTATTAACAATGGAGGGTAAATCACGATTACACATTCAGAATTAAAGAGTTTAGATTGGCCACTGTTGGCTTATTGACAAGAGAGTAACTACAAAGACGACCACGCTGCAGTTCATTTGTTATGGTTGATAATTGATAAATACGATTATTTATACGATTTAGATCAAATGATTACGATTTACCATTGTTGAAGTGGGCTTTAAAGGTTATGAAATGGTTTTATGCCATCGAGAGGTGTAGGCCCGCGTCTCAATCAACATGGGCATATACTCGTTTAATCTGACAATCTTCATAGAGTTTTCATTTCTTCATGTCTGAGATGTTGATTATTTATCAGCTGGGCTGTTTCCTATTTGATACCGTAGCATGAGTTGGCTTGGATATGAACTTATATAATGATTTTTTTTGTCTTGTTTTGCAACTGAGGTTTGGACGGAGATATTTACCTATGTGTGATTTGCGGCTGTAGAAATCGATGTTGGGGCTTTGGGCTCTCTGATTGTTTTCTCTTTTTAGAACTTGATGTGCTGATTAAAACTAGTGAAAACGTGGCGGACGTGGTCATATTCCATTTGGGTTGCACGTCGTGTAGAGTTGAGTTGATGCCAGTCTTAACACAATTGAGGTGGTAGAACCTTGAGTGTATTTATTGACCAGAGTGTGACGCTCATTTGTCTTGCAAGGAGTTTGATAGGTAACTTAAGAACTGCGGTTTCTTCCAAACTATAGTCCTGTATGTATCACAAATCATGGACCTGATGGACAACATAAGAAGTTTCACTCTGTCGTCAAGCGTAAGGTTTAATATAACGTCATTTTGGAGTCGCTGGTGGATTATGCTTAGGGCATCATCTTGTGAATGGGCCTACAACATTGTTACTAATAAGTTTGGGAATTTGAATATCTATAATCGTATGACAAAGGACAGAGTTGTTTATAAGGGGTCGGGAAGAATCGAAATATCCGTTCTATCGATCCAAATGCGGAATTAAACGATATCCGCGATGTTTTCACTGGTTTTCATCAATACCCCCAATCAATTAGAGAACACAACCAGACGTAGCCTACTCTTCAGCTTAAAAAACACATTTTCTCATCCTACTGTCCTACATTGCACATACTATCCATATAATAGCGAGACATCTTTTAATATATGTCTCAGTCTATCTAATGTAGGGCAGTGGAATGGGAATTAGTGGTTTCTCAGGAAAGGAAGTTTTGATGGTCCTTTGTTGAAGAGTACATCTGATACCAACTAATGGAAGGAAATACCCAACGAACGAACTAGAGCCCAAGGGGATCACCTACACGATCGATTGCTACTGCCACCAATGATACAAAGGTTAATCTCGCCGTCCGCTCAACATATGCAAAGAACTCGAAACCTCAGTTGCAAAACAAGATAATAGATCAGTCATATCAGATCATATCTAAGCCAATCTAGAACGCAATAACACATGGGAAACAACCTAGCTGCAAAATATCAACATCTTAGGCATGAAGAAAAGAAAACTACACAAAGCTATTGAGATATGAAGGCCACACGGGGAAAACCAGAGATGTCAGATTTGTCAATTTTGAAGAAACTGAGAAACAAAGTTTCAAGACACATGTTATTTCATTGCCCGGCTAAACTTTATCCCATACAGAATATGTAACAGCCTATGTTTTTAGGTAAAGTTATATAATGAGAGGAAGCCTTTTGCTGTCAACTAATGGCTGGTCCAATAACCCTGAAATTGATAAAAAGTGACACCAGCGGTTTTTCCCTTGTGGTCTTCATATACTTAACTGATACTAAGATTGAAACCTTGTTACCAATCTACTAAGAAGTTGCCAACAATACGGAAGTTATTCTAGTTAATACCCTACCTCAGCATCGAAAAACCTCACAAATAATTTGAGGTTTTAATATGGCAAAATATGTCAGATATTTGGAACCAACTGAGTTTTCGTGCCAAAATGGATTTTATTGGCTAACTTTGTCGATTTTGTGGTGCTGATTTAAAAAAGTAAGGTACCATTTTTTTCAAAATGGTCGGCATTATTTATTATATTTCTTTCAACAAATAAGCAACGCAGATGATTAAAAAGCGTAGCATTACTTATGTTTGAAGTACCTAGGATTCCAACAAAACACATCCATTGACAGTTAGCAGTGGCATTCACGGCTGTTGCTCTTTGTAACATTTGCTGATTATCGATATGAGATTGGCTCTCTGAATGTGTGGTTTCAGTGCTTCAGGAGTCAACTTTTCAGCTTCAAGATTTTTGGATTTGAACTCCCACTCCTAGTTCCTGGACTGTGGTGCATTTGCTGAACATTTGCTGTTTTTTTAACGGTGCATACACAGTTTTCAAGAATATTTGACATGATGTCCAGGTGGAAGCCATCTTTACCAAATATCTGGAAAGCAGCAACTACGTCACAACTTGATTCAAGGCTTGGATAATGCTTTTGCCACATAGTCTTGGACATACCGTCGAGTTTTCTTTTCCAATCAGAACCACTAAAAATCACCTAGTAAACGGATTTAACATCCGATACATAAGGCAGAATAGTGTAGTTTCAATGCCATAGCAATTCTCCAATCAATCAACAAAGGCCCATCGATGATATTCTGTTCTGACTTTGCGAATATCTTTGTTAGAAAAATTCGAAAGATCATATCTTGATGTATGATGAAGGACGCATTTTCTTTGACAGATATGGTAACAACTCTCTGCAAACAGACACATGGCATATGCTGGTATCAAATCAATTTCACATAGGACTCTACTAATATCAAACTAGTACCACAGAAAACTCTTCTGTATTAAAGTTAACAATGTTTAAATTAACAGAATACTTGTTGAAGTTCTACTTCATGAATATGCATATAGAAGCAAGAGTGTAGCTGTTGTCTTTGGAACCTCAACGTATTCCAACAAGCCAGATGTATTTAATTCAACTACCGGTTAGCACCCACACGAGGAGAAAGATACCTAGATTCCAATGCATGTGCTTGATGCCTACTAGACCGATGGGTACTTCCAAGATATGGATGTGTATTTGCCAGATACAGATGTCTTCGTTTATTTAATGGACTTGTTTTCAACCAACAACACACCAGGCGAGCTTCATTTTATCACCGGAAAGGGAAAGGCGCAGCACAAAATTAACATACCTGCAAGATGTGCATCAGTTTGAAGAGTGGGAATTTAAGTTCCACTAAGGCTCCATGCATTTAGTGTTGATGATTGGGGAGGAAATTTTGCTACAATATGTGGATAAAGCATAATCTAAGACTTGGATCAAGTTGTGACGTAGTCGATGTTTTCCAGAAATTTGAAGAAGATGCTTTTAGCATGGACATCAGGCCAAATGTTCTTGAAAACTGTGTGGTCAGTGCATGCCAAGAACAGCAAATGCTCTAGTCAAGTAACTGGCACGAGAATTGCTCCAATCCAAAACATATGGAAGCGGTAAAATTGCTACCAACATATTCAAAGAGGCAATCTCATATCGCTTATTAGTAAACGTTACAAAGAAGGGGAGAAACCATCAGATTCAGATGGGAAAAAAAAATCCAATTAATTTCTTTAATATCTGCACCCCAAGCTGTTGATGAACTTGACCAATGATGTGGATGTCACGTCGAATATACCGGCAATGCTCCTGTCAAAAGAATAATTTGCCATGTGCATGCCTTTGTAATTGTAGTGGCCTTACTAAAACAACTGATTAGGATGTCACAGGTCAAGAAGAAGAAGAATTGTGATGTACCTAACAGGTTATCCAAGATATCAATTGAGTACTTTATGGATACGTTGCAATTTGTGTAAACACGGACATTGGCACCATTGTTAGGCTTCTGTGTTACTCACATGCTGAGATATACACAAAATTGTATTTAACATGGTCATTTGGCATACTGTATAAATGTTCGGTTTCAGGAATATGCTTGGCTACCCATGTAGCGCATCTACATCCTCACATCCGGGCAATCATATTCAAAATTCATCACACCTTATAGTGCGTAAACTCCTGTTTCCCCCCTGAAAACTTTCTTATCCAACAGCTCTTTGTTAAGCAATCATCTTCCAATAATTACCCCACTAGATCTCAAAATAAGTTGGGTGGTAAATACTCAGCTGTCAAACACTTCCTTATAAAAGGCCGGCAAATTTCCAAGAGTGTCTGATTTATCAAAAAAGCATAAATGTTCAACTTAAAACATACATTTGGCATAATGTTCCAATTTGTGTCAGTTGTGTTTAGCAATCTGAGAGCCCATATTGCTTTAACAGCCTTAACCATTGGAGATATATCTGTCATCACTGATAATTGTACTATGTTTGATTATGCATTTCTTGTTATCACAAAATAATTCATAAGTGAACAGTTAACTGCCCTTTTGATATTATAAGTTTGGAGTTTCTAGGACTGAGAAAAGATATACAAGTTTGGATGAAGCCAATGATTTGATAACAAAAACCTTACTGTGAAGCGCTTATTTACACTGTTATTATTCGTGTAAAATATTGTTATATTCTTTATTATTCACAGTTTAGGCTCGTGCAACTTTTTTTATCACGGGTGAAGCGCAAACTAAACAATACCTTTGTTTTAAAAATCTGCTAATTTTTAAAACAAAATTGACGAGTAGGAGATATTTTCAGTCCTCTCACTTTCAAGTTCACGTATTAGATAAATTGAAGAAAAAATATATTGAATTGTTTGGAACAAACATCGATCGTCCTATTGAAGAGATCGAAATCAATAATACTTTAGCGTGACAAAGACGGGAGAAAACTTTGAAACGTTTCCATCCTGGTCCTTCTTCCCATTCTCAAACTTTAATTTTACCGTTCAATGAACAACAGAATGATGTTTAGTTAGAAATGTTGGTAGGGTGCCTAACCCACTGACCTTGATCTCGCGCCTTTCAAACAACTTTTGATAGAACGAACTAACCGTTCAAGGGCAAAACCAAAAATGGCGTTAATTAATTTAATTGCAAGAAACACGCTACTGAAATACGTGAACATAAACAAGCTGTCAGATGGTGAGAACCTGTAAAGAACATTTTGATCCATTATGGATGAGCGAATAAATGGTGGTTTATGAGAAAACAACAACTGGCGAGCTATGATTCTCAAAGAGTATGCTGCATAAACTAATGGGAAGTCAGAAAAATAGACATATTTCCTGAGCTTTATATATTGTTTTACATGATGGACTGTTGTGTAAATAATTTTATATATATATTTATAATTGTTTTCAAGCTAAAAATAATTACAGTGGCCTTATTATACTCAAATTTTAGAAAACTCGAGAGAAACATTATAATGTTTAAAAGAATTGATTTTTCTATATTGGGACTTTGAATTCACCTCTAAGTTAGTATGATCTGGGTTTAGTAAATAGAACTAAAGCTATATCTTAGGCATGGTATAGAGGTGGAGAAGGCGTTATCGAAAACTTTTCCATCGTAAACTCTCACTCCGTTCTTCCCACCATGCAGTTTTACCCTAAAGTAAACAGCCTATGTCTTTAGTAAGAAATGTTGCCCATTTGTCAATGATGTTGGCTTCGATCATACTCTCAACAAAGTATTGGTATAACAAACTTATTAATCAAGAAGACAACAAACTTCACCTGCCATTCATCGTATTATATTTATGGCAAAGAGCAATATTCATATTGGCGAATGGGTTTGTAAAATGGAAACTTAACACCATATACACAAGTGAGATGCAAGTTGGATAACTCAGATATGTCAAATAAGCCAGTCAATCTCCCACCTTTAATTAAAGGAATATCATGGCGATGTTTTCACGTATTGACAATTGTATTGACATTTGTATTGACAAAAATTCCGTCTTCAAATTAATCGGACTAAAGATAGAATCAATGTCATATTCTGATGATCCCATTGACTTATACGTTAGTTTGATAGATATAGACAATGCAACGCTGAACGCATTAGGAAGTAACCCCTTGTTTATATCGTTTATACAATAATGTTTTCATTATCCTATTTGGGTCAGTTGCTAAAAGCGCTATTTTAATTGACGTCCCTTCAGGTTTAAGGCAGACCTCTAATCCAAGATTAGTGATTTTATCTGCGATTTTAGTTGTTAAACCAGGTTTAGGGTATTCAATCACCTCGTGTTACCTCCCTTTAAAGTTGTCAGTGCCACCACGAAAGAAAACTGTCGTTTTCTGCAACCAAACGATTTACAATTACCTCTAATGAAGAAATGGATCGTAAGCCAGTCAAGCTGAATTCCAATGATATTCTTAAATCCAATTTCAAGTCGAAGTTGCCTTACGTCATTCATTGACGCCACGCGACAGAATGGTTATAGCGTTTTAAAATATATCTTTACTGGGAAACCGGCTACATTCCTATGCTATCTTTCTTGTAATATTATGATACCCCCAACAGGACGCATCTAGACTCTAAACTCCAAAATATGTGTTTAAATATATGTTGCCACGGTCAATGAAGACATGGCAAAGAGTCAGAGGAGCACTCAGAAGGAGATGCCAGAGGCACCAGGCAACCTTGTCAATTCAGAAAACGTCTGCGCCGTGAATATTGCTTTTCGAAATTGACACGTTCAACCGAAATAATTTTCAGACAGAATTTAACATCATAATATTTTATTTTTTTTTAAAGGCCTTGGTCGGGAAAATTCGTCGCATGGTATGATTATCACCCAACATACGGCTAACTGGAGTTTGCAGCTTTATATTTTACTCAGATGTCGCCTCGCCCAACATATTTGCTACTCACCTCATATATTGTGGTATTGGGCGAAGAACATACCGTGTAACCAATTGTCTCTGGACATCTGCGTGTTATAACGAAAATAACTATATTTTATGTATTGATATATGCTAACATTAGAGAGCCTCCAAAGGGTGACAACCCTGAATTAGAGATCAATGTTAGTATTATGGTTTTCAATTAATATAAGGCGCTTGAGTGATATAGAAGGTATGTGAAATACTGTTCCATTATAATCTCTCTTTTCGATATTTTCCCAATTTTACCCTTCAGTAAACAACAGATGTCTAGTTAGAACTGTTGGCAATCTGCCAAACCTGCTGACCTTGACAATTCTCTTGTATCACTAGCAAAATAGTAGATTAGAAAACCAACCTCACAGGCTATTCGTCGTGTTTACCAAGAAACACTATTGAAAGATCTGGGCATTTGTTAACGGTCATAGGGTCACAACCCTGGCGAGAAAAAATATGTAATTAACTAAGGAGAGGAAACCACAAAGAAGATCGTCTTAAAATAAAACGAGAGTTAAAGGCCCACTAACCGCTAATTCCGCTAAACGGGCTAAAACTATTAATAAAAGGAAAATCGTCGACTTTCTGCATTTTTCACAGATAGAAAAAGTTATAAACTTTCCATTTTCCCCATAAACTGATAGTTTTGATTTCTTATTTTTCTTTAAAATCAAAGTTTAAGTTTGTATTTTTTTAGGTTCACCACAAAACAGACAACTCTTACAACAGGCAGTTATAGTAGGCCCCTATGTGTTGTTGTTGTTGTTGTTGCAGTCTATGATAACTGGGTTAGATAATATATGTCTTT
>JAVFBY010237653.1:0-10723 GCA_034781015.1 Tonicella lineata | reverse complement strand
CCCCCCCCCTCTGATCCCGCTTTCAAGGAGTTCTGCCAAACACAGAACTAATAGCGGTCTAAATATAATGGAGACAATCAGGAAGTAAACCGTGTCACTTCATGTAGGGCAAGTCACTCTGGTGGAAGACAAGGGGAGATAACTCAGAGCAGTGTAAGTATATGCTGTTAAAATATGTTAGAACAAAGTGTTAATTCAGCACTGCAATCAGCGATTGAGGCATATAGTAGAAAATTACAATTAATGTGTTCATTTTAACTATGTCTAGTGAAGATTATTATCATTGTGCAATGTTAGATCTGATTGACCTTCAATACACGGGGCCCTAACTTGAGATACGCATATCCCGAACTAGAACCTGACAACATAGAGTTGCTATAAACAAACTGAGTTAGCCCCTTCACAACATATGTCTGCCTGCGTGATTTTTCTTAAAGTAAACGTTAGCTGGGCAATGCGACACGCTAGTTCTCAAATCAGTCCACCGATCAAAATGAGAGTCGCCGGGCCAGACATCTAAATACACAGTCATGGCTACTTCATTTCAGGATTTTCACTTCTCTCCTGTAGCTGTTACACGGTTTTGCTGCTATTTGAATTATAACATGAATAAGTTCAATGTTTGTATTTACATTTCATAAATTAGACTTACTTAGGATAAAATACTTTTTCATAAAACCAATCTTTATTAAAATAAGTGTAATTTTCTTAAATATGAAAACCATAAACTATATCTCTTGATTTAAAACAAATAGTTCCTTACCTTCTTTGAACATGCCATTTACACAACATCGTTTTCTCATATTTTTAGATATTATTGTTGTTTAGTGCCATCATTTTTTTAAAAGAATTGTTTTATTAAAACCTTTTTAAAGAAGCTTGATTTAAGAAAATATTTTTTTTATATTTTCATAATTTAAATAGACGAAATAAAATAATATTTAGCAAAGATGTGATTTAACTATTTATCTTGAAAAAATCACAGCAATTTGAATAAAGCTGCACAGTTTGAGTTTTTCTTATTCATGCAAGCCTCGTGAGCACGACTGTTGATAGACCCTACAGTGTTCCCAAAAATATATTTCCAAAAGAAATTAATTGCATGTGAATCACACTGACGCAGGGTTTGGTAAATAATGTTTCAGTTTTTCAATGGATTTCATTCCCAAATTCTAAACAGTCCTATTCTAAACAGTACAAAATTAAATCCTATAGCATACAATTAAATCTTTATAAAAAAATATATGTCTTTTTTTAAGATCTTTTTTTTTTACAAGTGTTTTAAATTTAAAATATTTTCCAGTTTCTATAAAGAGTTTCTAATATTTTCCTGAGAAAGTGTAATTAGGAAAATCTGTCCTATCCCATCAATACATTTCTGAGAAAAGAGCTTTTAGTCATCGGAATTTTATTCTCCAGCTTGCCTCCATATTTGTATAAAATAATGACGTCTGCTCATATCTACAAGGGGAACATGTGTAAATTGGTTACCAACTAGATTTCTTAGACAGTTATGGTCGTTTGTGTAGATAAATGATTACAAGTAAAAAGGTACCAGAAACTGGACGCCCTGTGATATTTAAAACAACTAATTTAACTAGCTATTCAGCATTTGTCTACGTTATTCACATCACTAAATGTAGACATTTTAACATGAATAACTGTGTAAAATGTACAGTTCTTGTTTTTCAGTGTAATTTGGCAAACTTTGTCAAACCATACATGTGTTAAATGTTATGCTGCTTCAAGCGATGGATATTCTGTGGTGCAGCACATGGGAGAACTAATTTTACATAGAACTGGAACAAAAAGAAATGCGCGCCAACTATTTGTTACAAAATCGCGTTCATCGGCGCCTACTCGGCACTCGGCGCTAATAGCAGTGTTAAGAGGCATGACAGTCGCGCCTAGTCTAAATCTAAACGCGTCGTTTTTAAATTAAGGCGCGTCAGAACAAAAAGAAGATGCGTCGAAACCAAAACTAGGCCAAACGGAATACTGTTAGATTGCACGTTAAATCGTACTCTGACACTGTGTTATTGCTACCTTGCTACACTCTAATTGCAACGTTTAATAATGATTAATTATTTAGTTTTGCCATAGCTGGGCCCATGAGGATATGGAACTAAGTTAACATCATTAACGTTCAATTATTTGATGATAACCGGTCCTTGAATCGTTTAGATCTATAATCTCCGTAAAGACTTAACTAGCAACACAAGACTCGTTTCAGTTGCAAAATGTATATTATGGTATCTAAATCAATCATAGTTTCATTATCAAACAAGCATCATTTAACACTATATAAACAATTACAATCAATCAATATAAATCAAAATGCAACTTACCTGATCCCACCATGTCAACCGAGATTGCAGAAGGTAATTCTATTCAAATACTCAATCTATCCTATTATAATAATTAAATCATTAATACCGCGACTTTGCTATATAAATACATTTAACTAATATTTTTCCTCAATTGATTTAAACAAAGTCAAACTCCATCGTTATAATTTAGTTAAGTCCAACAACCTAATATTAGAATCAATCTGTACCAGTCTCGCCCAGCTCTCAATCAGTTGTACTGGTGAATTGTGTCGAGTTATCAAAATCAGTCAATTTATCCCCAAGTCCGGAACCAGGTTTTCTTTGTTAGATGCCAAACGCGCGAATCAGACTCACCCCAAGGTTTACCAATTAAAGTCCAGGCCACATGTCTCAGCTTAATCAACATGATCTTTATCTTCTCTGACGAATCACTACAGCCACAGTTTAGTAGGTAGACTCGAATACATAGCTCGCTGAACACGATACATTAAACCATCTTACTTGCAAAACAATACACCAAAAACCTGAACTATATGTTGTTGTATGCACAATCTGTGATAATTATTTAATTTATGTATTAGAAAACTTTAAAAACTAATTCCAGAAAACTGCCACATGACATCAACTCTCCCCGCATTCATAATTACTCTAATTTAATACATATCTAATTTATATTTTCTGATATCTCTGATTGACACAATGCTATCCTGTGGTTACATATTAAAATAAAGCTTTACTGAATTAAGACAAATAAATACCATATACATATATTCTCCAGATTTGCTAATTCTAAAGTTCAAACTGCAATAAAACCCCGTAAAACAATACTGGCTGAAACGTAACTTGTTATTCTTCAAGGCAACGAGGGAAAAGCATAAATGAACTTAATTTTGATTACAAAGTTTCCCAAAATGTCCCTACTATTCCTTTAAGCTATCCCTAATTATCATTTCAATTAAAAAACATTTAAATCAATATTTTCCTGCAAAAGAGAAAACATACACTAAACATTTACATAAAAATATACAAGTTCCAATAATACGCAACATAATGCTTTTAGCGACAACTAAATCAAGTTCGATAAAGTCCAAATTGTTTCGTAGAAATGATAGAAAGAAATATATAAAATTCACTGTTGATTATTCACTGTCCTAATATGTTCACTGTTGTTTAATGTTCTATGTTTCTGTGGTTAAAGTTGTTTAAAAAGTCGTCGTTCTGTTGTTCAGGTATTTATATTAAGTTCAATGTTCATCTATTCTCCTGACGCGGTCTCTAAATCCTATGTACACACATTAAATTCACTTCACATCCACAAGTTGAAAATCCTTGAATAATTGTTCTAAACTTCTATCATCTAAACTAAATGCAGGCCTCTGGGAATTACGGTCATCTTCACATTCGTCATGGATGTTGAATATTATCAAAAGTACATCTGCCATCTAGCAACACAGGGTCTTTAAAAATAAACAAACAAAAAAAAACACGAGTTAACATTGAAGATATATCTGTGTTATTCAGGTGTGCCCTGGTGCAATAGAAAGTCAATAAGACCAGCCACTCAAGAATTTATTCTGGTGCTTGTAATGTGATATTTTATGAAACAAATTCACAATTACGAACAATAGGTAAACTTACCCTTCCAACATTTCATGTAGCCAACGATACAAAACCACATTACTTTGAAATTTAAAACAAATACTCAATTAACTTCTTAGTTCAAGTTCCATCAATTTAACTTTATAATCTATCCTTGTGATAATTATCTGAAACACCATACTCTAATTTAAAGTCTTATATATATTCTTACTAGATATTTCTTTTGCTTTAAATTAATATCATAATAGCTCCCTAAACACCAACATACAACAGCATTACAACATCCAGTGTTATTTTACAAGTTTACATGTACGAGTATATACAAACATTTGTGCCTTTTAATCCAATAAATGTCGCTTATAGTTATCTCTAAGAAGTGTATTTACCATTGAATCTAAAAGTACTAATTTTTACTCTTAACAATCACAACACATGTACGACACTGAATACTGTTTCCTGTCCTTGTTCAACAATCTAAAATAAAAACACATATTCTTTTCTGAGATTCGTCGCCATCATATCAAACCAACTTCTGTAAACAGAGAAACAAATATTAGATAAAGTCATTTTATAGTTTAAGCATTACAGGCTTCTGTATATTTCCCCCGGGTTCCCAATACAAGTTTTCAGACGTGCGCCCAAACCAAATGTTGAATATATGACTATCAGAATTGCTATCTACCCTTGTTTCATTATTTTGAGAAGAGTTATCTGCCCGTGTTTCCTTTTTCTTGTACAAACTAGGCTTACTTGCCATTGGTGTAGAGGTTATAGCTTTATTACGCCTCTGTTTATACGTCAAACCTCTAGACTTACATACCATATTTCTGAGTTTACGTAACCATAAAGGTTCACCATTTGATTTCTCTTCATTAGGCTGAGTAGGATTATTTAAATATGTACTTACTTGAACATCTTCTGTTTGACATTCCTGATTGGTCCCTGTTGTTTGTGAGGATTTGTCTGCTTTCTCCGTACTTGCAGTAATTACATTCAATGATCTAACAAAATACGATTTTCTTTTAATGGACTTACGTTTCGTTCTGTGACGGCTTCTACAAGTTAAACGCTTATAAAAAGACTTGTTACCAGGCACTTGTTTACAAGCCCGTTCCAGTTTAAACAATCCCTATTTCTTTTCAAATAATAATTAATTTTATCTTGTTCAAGTTTTCGGCACTGAAAAATGTTGTGAAAACGAAATTTACAGTACATGCAAAAGGTTTCGTTTGGTCTGAACGATTCTCTGTCATTTGCTAAACCTGTAGACTTTTCGCTTGGCTGCTTTTTCCCTGCGGCGAAGCTAAGCAGGTCTATGAGAGCTTCGCGTTATGGTTGGGGTGGTGACAATGTTGGGGTGACAATGTTAATGTTAAGAGATAGCAGTATAAAATATAGACGCCGCAGGTCTCTAAAGAGCGTTCATTCTTGTTATTATTTGGCTGCTGCTCTGCTTTAGCCTGAATATTATTAACCTCCTGTTGTGTCTTTGGTTTAACATACGAGATTTCTGCTAATTTGCTTGCTTTAATAAACTACCGGGCAAAAGAAACGTATAATCTTGTTCAGCGCCACAAGAAAAAGAGAAAGAAAGACAGACAGTATCAACATGATAAGCATTATATTGCAATAAACCATTTTCCAAGTTCTGTTAAAAAAATCGAAGCCATATGGATATTACACTTGCTGTCAGGCCGAGTAAAGAAGGCATGGGGTAAATCTGAAAAATTACACAAATGTAGTTTTTAATTATAGTAGTGTGTATATCCAGCTAGAAAATGCATATATATGACACACAATGTTGTAAGGGAAGCTTTGCCCTACTTTTAACGCGACACGCCTCGGAGATATAATGACAGTCGCACTAGGAGAGTAATTTATCAATAGGCCCTACTTGTATTTGACTTCCAACACGTATACACGCATAGCACTTGGTTTCGATGGAATGCTTCTTACGGTAAAATGAGTGAACATTTAACCCTTGCCACATATATTTAGGGCATCGATATTTATTTAGTTGTCTGTCTATTTATAACATAAATCTTAACCTAGACTTGTCTTAGTACTTGTTTATCACGTGATAGCATAGAGAGTGCACCTGGCAAGTGAGCAGGTAAGTTCTAATTTACCATGATACTTGACCTTTAGATTTACAGTCTCGTAAGATATCGAGCGTATATAATTTTCTGTCGAATGAGAGGGCACCAGTCTTACGAAGTGTAGTTAGAAAGCAGATTAGTAAAGGTAGAATGCAAAAGTTTTATCGAGTTATTAGCGATAAGTAGTTTATATTGTCAAGTTCACAGTTCTTCGATATAGTTGCGACAATTAATTTTTCACCATTGCATCCCCTAAAGGCCAATGGATTAGTATATCTTTCCTTTTAAATTTATGTACCGTTACAATGCCAACATTGAGTTTAAAATTCGCACCTTTCATGTAATTTGATCATTGTATTGTCTGGCGACAATATATCTGAAACTCTATTGTGATACAACAGTACAACACGTTATCAACACTTCTTGCTATTTTAAATACACGTTACGATTGATATGTAATATAACATTTACATGATTGAAGCTTTATTCATCTCTGGCCACATACATATTCAAGAGCAACTGAACATTTAACACTATATAAATATGATGGCAGCTAATTGCATTCATAGTTTAAACAATTTTGACAATTTCCGTAACACGTCACAGTCGGGGCACCCTCAACTGACCCTGCTGTAGGAGTAGTGTCAGTATAGGGTGCCCCGACTATGACGTGTTACCGTGTGAATGATTGAGCTTTACTTCTGAATTAAAAATGAGATAATTAATAAATGTAAAAAATACAGAAAAATCGTATCTAGGCTGATTGAATAATTACTTGGTGTTTAACACCGTAGTAAGGAGTATTTCACCTATATAACGGTGGGAAATTTCCCCGGGGAAGTCGCGCGAACGCAGCCGTTATAGAGACAATCAAGAAGTAACCTGTGTCACTTCATGTAGGGGAAGCCACTCTGATGGAAAACAAGTTGGATATAACTCAGAGCAGTGTATATATGTATATGCTGTTAAAATCTGTTAGAACAAGGTGTTAATTAAGCACTGCAATCAGAGATTGAGGCATTTAGTAGAAAAGGTGAGATAGTTTAAAAACATACAAATTACTATTAATTTGTTCACTTCAACTATGTCTAGTGAAGATTATTATCCTTGTGTAATGTTAGATCTGATTGGTCTTCAACACGCGGGGTCCTAACTTGAGATACGCAAATCCCGAACTAGAACCTGACAACATGTAGTTGCTATAAGCAAACTGAGTTCGCCAAGGTCACAACATGTGTCTGTCTGCGTGATTTTTCTTAAATAAACGTTAGCGGGTCAACGTGACACGCTAGTTCTCAAATCAGTCCACGGATCAATATGAGAGTCGCCTACTTATCTTGAAACAAAACTCACTGCAATCTGAATAAAGCTACACAGTTTGAGTTTTTCTTATCCATGCATGCCTCATGCGCACGATTTTCGATAGACCCTACAGTGTTCCCAAAATATATTTCCAAAAGTATTGGCATGTGAATCACACTGACGCAGGTTTGGTAAATAATGTTTCAGTTTTTCAATGGATTTTATTCTCAAATTGTTATTGGCTAACTAAATTTTCTATTCTAAACAGAACAAAATTAAATCCTATAGAACACAATAAAATATTTATCCCATACTTTGACCACTGGGAGTGAAATAACACGAGTGACAAAACAAAAAGTTACTACATAACTGAGCGGCAAGTTTGATTGGTTCACAAAACTTTCATTGACCAAACTGACCAATCAAGTTTCATGAGTTAGACGGTACGTGTCATCTAACGGAACTTCTTTCTCCGCGTTTCTTTGAAATGCCACTCAGTGGCTCTCGCACTTGTGGTCTGTGTTTAGCGCATCGAAACAAATTAATCAACTTTAGGTTGAATTTGTTTGTCAGGTTAATTAAGAGGCGTTTAAACTAAGAATACATCAGACAATTAGTCTCTCTGCCGAGAAGCTGCACTGACTGCAGCTTGACGTACGTGACCTAGATATCGGGAAACCGATCCAGTTTTCTTCTTTTCACGAATGCGCTAAACCATTAACATTTTCGTTTCATCATGCAATTGGTTAAATTTAACTAATATACCAAAAGGCAATCAAAAATATTGTCTACTCGAACTTCTTGATTATGACTCCGCTCTCATTTGCATACAAACGAGGACAAACGAACTGGATGCTGGGTTGTGAGGTATAAATTAATTACTTGTAAACCTAGGAATATAGAAAGTATGGGATAAATAGGATATAACATTCGTGATCCAGGATATCACATTTATCAAATCCGTGATGCAATTTCTATTTGTACCTCGCCAGAGGCTCGGTACAAATAGAAATTAAAACACTCGTTTGACAAATGTGATATCCTGGATCACTCATGTAATATCCTCTATTTATACAAAAATATAACGAACTTTTTTCAAAGTTTTCTTAATTTAAAAGATTTTCCAGTTTCTAAAAAAGTTGATAATATTTCCTGAGAAAGTGTAATTAAGAAAATCTCTCCTATCCCATCAATACCTTTCTGAGAAAAGAGCTTTTAGTTATCGCAATTTTATTCTCCAGCTTGCCTCCATCTTTGTACAAAATAATGACGTCTGTTCATATCTACTAGGGGAACATGTGTAATTTGGTTTCCAACTAGACATCTAAGTCAGTTATGGACGTTTGTGTAGATAAATGATGTCAATACTTAATTAGTGTAAAATGTTAATATTTCAAGTACTGGTGATTTTTAAAGTAAAAAGGATACCAGAAACTGGACGCCCAGTGATTTTCAACACATCTAATATAACTAAAGCTATTCAGCATTTGTCTGCGTTATTCACATAAGTAAATGTAGACATTGGTAACATGAGTAACTGTGTAAAATGTACAGTTCTTTTTTTCCGTGTTATTTGGCAAAATTGTCAAACCATGCATGTTTCAAATGTTATGCTGCTTCAATCGATGTATATTCTATGGTGCATTACAGGGCAGAACTTACTTTACATAACAAACTGTAAAATAATCACTCATACGAACATTTACACAATTTACAAATATGTCGCTTTCAATGTTGTCATAAAATAAATGACACCAGTACTATCCAAACTCATTTGTTTTTTGTCTAACGAAATTTATTTTTATTTTTAGAAATAACAAATTCTTGACAGATTATTTCATATACATGTAAGTTATTTTCTGTTTCTTAAATTATGTTATTTTTGTGCAGAATTTGATTTAATGCAATATAGTAGAGTAACTTGCAGGGAATCTTCCCAATTTTCTTTACACCAAGTGCATTGGAGAAGTCGAACGAAGGTTTTGAATTGGATTTAAGAGTTCACAACGAAAAGAGTCCAGAATATTGCACTTTTCAAAGCCCCATACTTCTCAACCGTACGTCAAAATTCAAATTCAAATTTGATAGAAAGCAAAAAAACATTATATTTTAAGGTGCTTATTTCTAACACTTTTGGGAAGACAATGGAATGCTTTATTTGCTTATTTATGTTACATTTTTTTTACAAATACATATAGTGGCATATATCTTGGATAAACTTACGACCTTTAAAATGGAACGGAAAGTAAGATATTCGGTAGTGAAGTTTAAGTCAGACAATCTCTCTTCCCCGTTTAAAATCTCAAAAAAGGACAATAGATAATCTTAATTCGTTTTTTATATATTTTATAAATCTAGAGAAAGACAATTTAACATCCACCATGGATCAAACCCGGGACCTTTGTCTAACAGGGCGGCCACTCTACCGACTGCACTATAGGCTAGAGGACGTCGATAGTGCGATCCCAAAATTCTACCAAGTAAAGGCTGTATTTCTTTCTTCATAATTGAAAGTCACTGACGCAGAGACGCCGAGGCAGAATCTTCTTTCTATATATTACTCACAAATGTGTTTGGTGTTTTGAGTTATACCAAACATTTGGTTCTGGCATATATTCATTTTTGCTAACGATAAATTTCAGTTTTGTAAAATTGAATAAGAGACAGTTGTTCATCTATTAATTGAATGCCACATGGTTAAAATCATATGGAATGAATTTGAAAAATGTCTCAAAGAGATGAAATGGGAAAGTTTTAATTTAACTTTAATTTATAATATATTATATTTGGATAATTAATAAGTTAGACATATATGGATAGCAACTTCTTGTTTATTAGGTTTGCAAGTTACCGATGTTTCTAGCAAGAAATTGTGCGAAACAATGTGGTCCAAATAATTATTAAACATTATAATTTAGAAATAAATACACCGCTGAATTATTTTATAAATGCCAAAATGTTGATGCAAAATCGTCAAACTTACATACTTATTTTTAGTGTATTGAGTGTACATATGGCATGTATTTACGGGAACTCGACAAGACATTTTATATACGTAATTGAGACTGTTGGTGTTGATTTTATGATTTATAATGCATTTATCCGGCTGGCAGTTTGAGTGAGGTGTTTTGAGTGATAAGCAGACAAGTCTTTGTTGTGCTGTATCGAAAGACCCTTAAACACATGTCACGTACAATAACATGTGTAATTTAGTTATCCAAATTCCCGGTTACGATTCCAGATGGAGGCTTGTGGAATTGTACTTTTATGCATAACTAAAGCCCGGCGCACACGTGAGTCAGTAGCTCAGCCATTCGCCACGAATAACAAACATCTCACTAGTAGGATCTAAATATGACATGCTAACCCTAAAAAAATTGCAACATAAGTTTT
>JAVFBY010237542.1:0-10725 GCA_034781015.1 Tonicella lineata | reverse complement strand
AAATTAGCCACCAATACAATGTTCTTCAAGAAAACAGTGAATTCACATATTAACATTTTTTATTTTAAAAAAAGCAAAATAAAATACGCAATATACGTTCAAAGGACCGAAAGATTATTGGCGAATGATTAAAAGCGTAAATAAGAAATCTAATTCCACACACCCACCAATATTTCAAAGAATGTAACAGCCAAAATACGGATAGTATAAACTATACCGACTATATGTCGATAGCGACAACAATATACCGATTATAACCAACAATGGTGTTTAAATACTCCCCCGAGAATCGACAAATTCTCACAAACGGCGTTCTTGCGCCCGAACGACCGCACAGGCGCTCCAACGGCGTTATCACGTCAACAATGGACGATCTGATGGCGTCAATGGTGGGATATTGTGATCAATGGTGTACTTACTTGGACCATGCAACCATGATTACCATCAACTCTAGCAGCGGGCGTTCCGACACCCTAAATGGGGTTTCTCATGGCGTCGATGGTGCAACGAATGATGGATCCGTTGTTGCGGGTGTCGGAACGCCCGTTACGAACGTTGGTTGTAATTGTAGTTGCATGGTCCAAGTAAGAACACCATTGACCAGACAATCACACCATGAACGTCACGAGAAAGCTCGTTGCGGACGTTGGAACGCCAGTAGTGGGCGTTAGGTGGCTCGTTGTAGGCGCCGAAACGCCCGTTGCGGGTGTCGTAACGTCGTTTAGGAACGTTTCGGGCATCAAGCCTCGTGAGAGTATTTAAACCCCTGTGGCTGACAAATCAACGTAGTTATGTAGAGAAAGAGATTGTTCACACCTCAATGTTCACACCTCAATACTTCAGCTCACACCTCAACCCTGTCTGCTCCAATCGTTATTGAGTACAAATGGAAGGAAGGGGTCACCAAATGATCTTTCCTTACTACTATTACTACTATACATTTATGTTGTGAATCCAATATTGTATTTAAATATACACTTAAACTATGACTTGTACATATACATAATTATTAAGTACTAAGATGACAGTTTATATATTGATATATTCTGCTTTGTAATCTATCTCAACCTTTGCTATGTATATATGTTTTTATTTACGTCATGTATGTAACTTGAAGTATGGTTACTCAACATGCACATTTTGTAATTTTGTTTTTTTGTTCCTCTTTTGTTACATATATGGGAGTGTAAATAAAGATATGCAGAAGTTGATGAATGGACAAACTATTTTGTTTATATTACCTTGTACCGAATTATGTTCTTACTGGTTATTTAGATCGAAACCCCGAAAAAAGAGCTCGTTACCCAATCTTGATAGAAGTGTGTGTCCTGAGGTGCAAGGAATCCAGACACATTAACCATGAAGGATGTTTTAGAGTCCATCATTATTGTCCGCTTCTAGTTAGTCATTTTGTTCAATGTACTGACGGGTTTATTCCGCAAAGACCAGCTCCCGCCTTCGGGGATGTTAATATATAACAGCTCTGTATTACAGAATCTGCCTTCGGGGGTGTATATATTACAGCTCTGTGGCCCGTTTTCAGGGAATGTATATATTACAGTTCTGTGAACCGCTTTGAAGGGTAATATATTACAGCTCAATGGTTCATTTCCGGGGGTGTATATATTACAGCTCTATGGCCCATTTTCGGGCAATATATATATATTACATCTCTGTTGACCGTTTTCGAGGAAAATATATATTACAGCACTATGACGCGTCTCCAAGGTATGTGTATACAACATCTCTGTTTCCGGGTGATGAATATACACTACACCAGTGTGACCCGCCTGCTCCCTGCTTTCAAAGTTAAATCCTCTGCCAGACTTTAGCTTAAGTCAATGTTCATTACCATAACCACCAGTACTGAAAATATTGTGTTCTCGGGGCAATTAAGATCAGCTTAGTCTAAGATAGCTGTGAGGGAACAACATCCGGGTTGCACGGAAACCATTACGCAGATTCCCGTGAAATTAAACAAAATAAATAAGCTTCAGAAAACGAAATACCAAAGGAGATGTCTTCGAAATTGTAATGTCATTAGATTAAATAAATATTCAAATACGGTTAAATGATTTTTACAGGATTTATTTGATCATATATCGATTTGAAGCGACGATGGTCATACTTGTTTTTTTAACCCTTCAGATGTTTCAACTTCCGAGAATGTGTTTAACCGCGTCAAATTGTCAAATCAAAATATAACGAATTTGTTTGGTGCATAACGCGAGGCACAATTCTAGATGTGATGCAGTTCGTTCTGTCAACGTAAGAAACACTTATTCTGAATATTTATGTTGGCGTGCTGTCGCAAATATTTTTTTTAACGATTCCGCTGTTCGATGTTGGAATCTGTGTGTAACATGTCGAGTCTGTCTTTATATTGGTCGATTCCACAATTTCCGCGCCAAATAATTAAACCGGTTGGATTATCTGTGCTATTGATCGAAATTATATTCATTGATGACATACCCAGTTCACCAGAGACAAGAGTGTATTGAAGAAACTGACTGAAGCATATGAAAAGGAAATGCAATTAGACGATGTTATCCATTCACCTTAAAACCGTGACTGTATCGAGAAAATATTGAACGTATTTATTCAGGTCATCCAGGTTCAAATCAGTACTCAAATGGCACAAAAAGACACAACAAAAAAAACGTTTCTGTTCATCTTATATTCGAAACGTTAAGTTGAAACCCCGGTCGTTAAAATTCCTTATGTCATCTCCGCAAGGCTAAAATCGGATCAGGGCTTTCTGTGCAGGGTTTTGTGAAGTTACTCATCAATTGACTGCATGGCTTTAGGCGGACGATAATGATCCACTGTAAATCTACTTCATGTCTCTTGATCCCGGTTAGCCCAGATGAGACACTTTAGAGCAAAAGAAATATATTAACAGTCCCAACATATTTGGGCATAACGTTATGTACGACACGAAGTGTCCGTGAACACGTTACATTACTTTACCAGTTATAGCCATGAGATGTTTGAATGACTTTGTAACTATACTAAGTACATTAGTTTGTTTGTTTTGTTTTATAATGTCAAGAAAAAACAAAAATAACCAGTTTTAAACGACGATGCTGAATCTGAGAAATAACAAGGCTTTATGGATGCCCAAGTTCAGAATTTATTTATTGATTTATTGTGGATTAAAAACACCTACAAAGCTTATAAATACCAATCAAACAAGATGTATTAGAGGTCAGTGAATGAGCAGGTCCTATATCCCATTCCATCTAATCAATAAGTCTCCATTTAAGAATCCATAATAGTATAAATCGTTTTAACAGAGGTATTCATATTTAAAGTAGAATTTTGGGTGGACGGATGGTTGACTGGTGGCTTAGCCAATTTCATGGACCAATCGACGGATGGACGGGCTATTTTGTTAATTTATATTTGGATTTAATTTAGGCATAATATGGTCAATCTATTTCGCTTCTAGAAATACGTAGGGGCTATAGCATCGTGAAAGTTTAAATGCCACACATATTTGTTGAGTGGATGACACGTTTAAAAGATTGGAAAAATCCTCCAGCAGTTCGTTAAAAAGTAGAACCTCTCTCGTTCGAAAGAATCCGTTTTTAAATGCGGCACACAAACTGTAGGTGACAATAAAGTTTTGAAATGAGATAGACCGAGAGAGAGACTCTGATGATGATCGACGTCAGAAACCCACTTGATCTGACAAAATCAATCTGTTTCCTGGAAATGTCTTTTTTATCGACTCTAGTGCTTCGCAGTTGGATGGAATGTGTCAATGTCTGTCTTCTGTCGAGGGTGTATTTTGCCTGTGCCATTGTTACAGATTGAGTCTTTTACATGTGTACATAGTTTACATTTTTTAGTGGAATGACTTGATCAATATCTTAACGGATATGTTGCGGTCATTCAAAAATAGTAATACCATATAGAAGTCTGAACATACACATACATACATAAACGTAATAAGGGGGTTAAATTACAATAAATTTACTTATCACCATTTAGATAAGAAAATCTCGGCATCTGATCGTTCCACAACCTTGGGATATTCTAGGATAGGCCATATTCAATGTAAAGATGCCCTTTATTGGGGAGGGGGGGGGAGGCAGCATGGATTATGGATATTTTTGTCACATTAAATGAAGACTAAAAGGAAAAGCGGTCATTATGATTATTGTACAATTAAATACATAATAAGAGATGGAATGTCCAAGAGCACAGTTTTCACAAGAGCTCGAAGATTCACGAAGTCAGGAAGACTAAAATGTCAATTGATGCGTAACACTGTAAGGAATAATACTTCTAGTTTTAATGGTGATAGGATAAGAAATAAAAACGCCTTATCATTTTTTTTTTTCAAATTGCGTCACCCAGAGAACAAGAAGAAGAATAAGAACGACAACAAGATAAGTAAGTGTTAGGGACCCGTTCCGAGCCCAAAGATATGCCTGCTGATGTCTCATTCATTCTCCTACGATCGAGACTTTCAATGCTGTCTTGGTGTGCTCCAGCAACGAACCTGCCATGTGTTATGTGGTTGTTATTAAAGTGGTTCTGGATTGATCGTTACTGATTAGCCGTGCATATTTACTCAGCTACTTATTGCAGTTGTTGAACTGATCAACTGTTTAACCCCAAGTCGGTCCACATATTGCTCAGCTGTGCGACCCGACCCGCCTGCAAATTTGAATCTCCACAAAATATTCACAGGTCATAAGACTAGATCTGTTGGATAGTTCATACTAGTCTACAATCTATTTTAGTAGTCAAGTACCCACTTTGCAGTGTGACGGGTATGTTCATTCCCCAGTAAGGAGGACTTGTTCCAGTGTTGTAAATGTCTGGTCCGTAAATTTGGTTACTAGTACTGCTCTCGAACCTGCGTACCACTGCAATTTGCAATCCTTGATTCCATCTTGTTCTTAAGGCAACTTAATTCAATTCTTATCTAATTTTATTACAGAATAAATTTGGAAATATGTATGTGGTCAGCCTTGACACGAGATATATATTGTGAGATGTATCCAACATTTTCCCGACGACAATTTGACAATGATAAGTGTTCCAAAAATCGGAAAAAGCTCCCACGATGATTGTTACGCGACAGGCTATTCAACGCCAATGACTTAGGATCAATCAACATCGGGGTTAAAGTTAACGCAACACACGTATTGTTAATCATAATAAAGGATGTCGACATCGGAGCAATTGTCGTCGAAATACCTGCCGTCAAGGAGAATTTCAACACTAAATCGTCATTGAATCATTTCTTGTCAGAGCATAGATCATGCATTCATTATAGGTTCCGCGGTGTTCTATTGATTCAAAGTCACACATTAGTTAGTCACTGCACTGTTCTAATGATTTGCGGAGGAACACATTCGTTTGGACAGACTGCACTGTTCCAACGATTGCCGTGACAAATGTCCCGTGTTCGTTAGAAAGACTGCATTGTTTGTTATGATCACAGTTGTCCCTAACACAGTTTGCTTCATTCCTCACCTCAAACTAGTCTTGATCTAGTTACGTTAATCAGTAGGGTAAACGGGTGAAGTATTTCACTAATGAGATTTGTATAATATTGACATCCCCAATTGGTCTCACTTCTGGTCTCGTCGTTTTCACTGCCCACAAATACAATCGTTGTAGGATAAGGAATGTAGCATGCTAGTCGTTAGGTCCTGTCATTCGGGTAATTGGCTCAATTTATTGAAGTCTTCCGAGTGGATGTTGTAATAAAAAAAAACTTGTCAACGGTTTATAGCTGAATGTATTTCTTGTTCCATATTTTAGATTTTAACGGAGTTGCATATAAATATTTTGTTATTGAAGTCTGTCAGTCAACTAATTATTTTCATCACATTAATTGTACATATTGGTTTAGACATTGAAAGATGATTGTTCAACTTTTTTACATTTAAACGTCTGATTGTTCGCTGCGCTGGTAATTATTTGATTTAAAAAAACACAATAAAACCAACTGTTTTATAAAAAAAGTTCATATCAGTTTGTTTATTTGTGATTCGTAAAACAGTTTCAAGCTTTAGATTTGCGTGTTCCCAGCTGCGTTTAAGTTAGAGACATGTTGGTTAAGAGTCGATCTTATCATTCGCCGAAAGCCACAAATGCTGCTGAATGTATCGACAAATTTGCTCCACGAAGATCCGCTCAGAAATCTAAAATTAATTGACCTAATCACAAAAATGGCTTAACCCCCAGTTTTCCATAGTGTCACAGTCGGATTTCATATATCGATGAGTATTTTCGTCTGTCTTCTGTCCCAAATGTCTTTTTTCAGACTTCCTCTGGCAAAAATAAAATCATTTGATTTCTGTTATTGATTAAGTGGGTTCTATTCATTGATAACTTACTCATGACATCAGATAAATCTTAAACTATTGAAAACACTGGCTGAAGCTTACACTAAGTAAATTTGATCAGATGACTAAGGGATATAATCAATTAGCATGTGCATATAGGATACACACCACTCTAGATGATACATGTATATGTTAAGGTCTAAAGCGCAAAAAATGGAAATCAATATGCTTATTTACCCTTTTCTATAATATGTAAAACTCCAAACATTGAAATCGCAAACAATTTTCTCGTGATTCGGCCTTTTTAGAAGCCGTAAAATGTTAAAACCTATATCGTATTTATGCCAGACTTCGACTTAGGTTTAATTTCTTCCCAATCTGATTGATCATTTCCGCATTTTTACATCTAACTGGATCTTAATGTTTTTTCTGGGTACGGACATTCTGTGTCATTCCTGTGACATTCTGGTGGAATCGTTTTTTTGTTTTCATGAACATTATGTGACAGATTTAAAATACTTTGATATGAGCTATGTATAGCACCAGGGAAAAAATGTGAAAGACATGAAACTATACATGCAACTGTGAAATACGGGAAGACACTGTATTGATCTTAAGACATCATTCTGTTTGTTTTCGTAAATATATATATATTATTTTTACTTTTTCCATTTTCCATTCCTGACTTTCTATGTTGGGTGTGTCATTATGCGTCATGTCGTGAATATTTTTATCCGGGTCGTCCTACAGTTTCCGTTTAAAAAAATGAAGGCAGCAACATTTTGTACGTCATTATTCGGTTTTATTTATTAATGACCGAGCAAAGACATCAGATTGTATTGAAAGCACTGAGTGAAGGATAAGAAAATGTAAATACAATTAGACGATACTTGCCCATTCACCTTAAAAACTTGACTCTATCACCTGGCAGGTGTGTTTATGTAAGCCATGTTTTAATAGATCAATATTATAATGATCGAATTGACGGTAAGCATTCCATTTATTATATTAACAAAACCTTCCTTTGATCTATATGTATTGGCTGGTCTGACGTACTAGAACTATCGAGAACGCGGAAGGACATACAATTCAGTTTAAGTTCAGAGCTACGCTAACAGAAATTTCTTTTCACAACGATCGCAACTTATTGATGATTTTCGATTTAGCGGCATTTTAAAAAAATCGTAACTAATTAGTCAATTTGTTGTTGATGTTATTGTTTCTGGTGTGTGCATTGGTTATTATCATTTGTGTATGTTAGAATTTGCACCTTAGACTGGCCATAACATATCCTTCTCCACAATACACTTGGGATTTTTTTTAAAGCATTCTTTGTGGGAAATCTGCACAGATGCACATAGATTACAAATGCAACTGTGTATTCCCATACAAATAATTTTCAAGGTGCAAATGTGTAAAGGAATAAGCCAAGAAATGTTAGAAATGTTCAAGATAAGATCAAAATGACGACACAATAACTACTTTGTCTCATATCTGTCCATTGCTCTATCGTCCTGAAATATAAAGAGTTATGTAGTGAGAGAAAAACGATCATTATTCGTTATGTCATCCCTATAATTAGGTCAATTTGTCTCAGTTTCCTGAGCAGATATTTGTGGTATAAACTTGTCAATACAATGAACAAATTGACCAGCTCGAGGCGTTCGATAATGATGGACTCGTGTCTCGTTCAAGTTCAAGCACTTCACAGAAATGGAATTAAATATGATTCAACAAGCCAGAAAAATTTGGACAAAGTTATTTTTGTTCATTTTTGGACTACAGCAACTTTTCGGAGGCAGTCAGACGATAGTTCCATTATAAGCAGACGTCAGATCACATTATATAGTCTTACTGAACGCTTGAATCATTTATATTTACACCATTCGTTTATTCTTCAGACTGCTCTACCCAAATAAACAGTATATAGGGTGTAATTCATTTTTTATTTTTTATTTCAAGGATATGGCCGAGGGCTTTTAACCGATTAACAGCTGTGAGGACAGTGAAGGCAGGGTATAACCCTGACCAGATTGTGCCTGTTAGTCTTCTAAATGCTCTCTTTGTTTTTAAGCTTTCTTACATAAATTCACGTTTAAAACGAAATCTAGGTTTGGAATAAATACAAATGAATGGACGAACGGTTGAGAGGTGAGTGCATGATGTTGATAGATGGACGTCGATATGGACGTTGGCGTAGGACATGACCAGGTCGATTGATTTGGCTTTGAGAGCTACATTCCGGTATGTCAGTGTTCCCCAGTCTCAGGGGTAATCTCTATCATCACATCAGCTCTAACATTAGGATCCAGTGAGACGTAAAACAAGGAAATGATCCTCGATCTCTGACATATTATGAGGTAAATCGGTCACGTTGATAACTAGGGAATTAAAAGTGAGTGTGACTTTAACACTCCATAACGGTGGAGTAATAACCAGTAATAAACCTTCGCTCTAGACACGATCCAATTTCCATTTATATCCCTTTATGATTTTAAATAATATGCCTTGCTTGTTAGATAGTACAAGGGTTGCCAGTATGGGCAGGTTACTAAAGCGACCGGCTGATAATATTCTCATAAATATATCATCTTTGTCAAAAGTCGATGTATTTTATCGAAGTATTATAACAAATAGAAGGTTAAATTAGTACAGCTCTGGTGTTGCCTTAGCTCATTAAATTCGACCAGTTTTTATTGTTTCTAATCAGTACTGCTATGAAAGATGTTATTTTAATAAGGTGGATTTAATTCGATTATTTCTGAATCAGTGTAGTAGGTTGCCGGCATTTACTGCTGGAGATTGGGTGACTGACACTGATGGTCGGGGATTCGATTCCCAAATAGGGCTCAGTCTTGAAAACATGTCTGAACTAGAATCGGTCTTAACTAAGAAAGGGTTATCCCTAAGAAAAACGAAAACACTGTTGGTAATTTTCTATACGACGCAAACATTATTTCATCTATGTAGTAGTTCATACAATGCATGACCTATTACATATGAAATCAATTTAGCAATAACATTTTCCAAAAAATTTCAACAAATTTCACAATGATTAAAACAGACTGTAGGATTGCAGTGAGTATTAGAGTTGATCTGGTGGAGCCAGTTTTCAACACAAATTTTCCCCCCAAAAAATATTTGAAACCTGTATTGTATACATATTTCAAGGTATTAACTATCAGCTATTTTTTATTCATGAATACACTCTGTCAAAAAAGAAACGCATTGGCGAAATATTAATAGAATTATATTTTTAATACAAGCGGGTGGTTGGGCGGGAGCTTCCTGGTGCCCTGGTGCTCTCGGAGTTAAGGAGCATCAGGTACTAGGTGTTTTGGGGTATCGTTTTTTTCTCCGTTTTTTCTTTTCTCTGTCTCGTCTTTCATGTTGCCAGTGACGTGAACGGTGGTTTTCTCCAACCATGGGGCTGACACGCCGTCATATAGGTGAAATATCCCTGAATACGGCGTTAAACCCCAATAAATCAATCAATAAATATTTAATACAAAGCGGGAAAATTCAGTGTTTTGGGGGGTAGTACAGTTAGAGTTGGCACAAGTATGAGGTTATGTTCTCGGTATGGACCTACGGCAGCGGTGGCGTATTCGTCACCGAAAAGCGCTGCACACGGGTGCAATCCTTGGGCGATCGCTCCTTGGCATAATATAGACTGAATGAGTCTTTAAATCCGTGGAATCCTAATCCATTTTTCCTGTACAGTTGCGGAATCGTGTGAGGCGCTGGGTTACGCTGGCGTAAACATCTGCCCAGTTCGTCCCAAAGATGCTCAAAAGGAGTCCTCAGCTAGGGGTATTTCATCTATATGACAGCGTACATTTTAACTCAAAGAATTACAAATGTTTAAAACAACCTGAGTAGCACGCAGGTCCCCCGCCAAAAGCTCACTTTGAAAATAAATCCGCCTCTCTCCACTTATCTTTGCGAACTTTTTCTTTTATTTTTACAAACTAAGGTACAGGCACTGAAGTAAAAAAACTTTTATGGCAATCACATCCAAAAAAAAAAATTCTAAAATAATATTCCGTCCAAATATTTTTTTTTTTAAAGAAAGCTGAAAGTCAATCCTTTTTTTTTTTTTTAATAATTGGAGATAACTTTTTCTATTTTCTGAACAGAGTTGTCTCCCTTTGACCATGAAAATACTATTTTATGAACAGAGTTGCCTCCCTTTGACCATGCAAAGCACTTAAGTCTATGTTTCATAAGAGTATGATTAATATCTGATTGTTGCCGTAGTGTTGCCATGAAGTTGGTGAAATGCAATACCATCCGCCGTCTTAGTATGAAGAAGAAACAGTTCAAGTCAATCAGTCAATAAGCTTTAATTGTATCGTGTTCACAACATTTTCGAACGGACGGATGGACGGACGGACGGATAGCATTCCTAAGT
>JAVFBY010237431.1:0-10726 GCA_034781015.1 Tonicella lineata | reverse complement strand
CACCTTGTTGCTAAAATTGTCTGGTTATCATTTTGTTATAGCCGTATGTAAGAACCGTTTGTTTTATACACAGTACTTTTGAGATAGCGTGGCTAGCAAAATAAATTCATTTACAATTCAGAAGATTCCAAATATAGTGTAGCTAAAGATTCTGGTCATGACTTTCTAATACATGTGGTCAATCCAATTCCATTTCTTCTAGAACATGGCCCTTTATTGATTTAGACGCGTGCTGTTTGAGGGGTATCACCTCATAACCAAAACGGACCACACGCTCTTCGTATGTGGATAATACGAATGAATATGCAAGTACATGTAGGTCACATTTCAATTTCTTCTGGTGATAAAGTAGGATTCCATTGATTGATTGGTGGTTTACGGCACATTCTGTTGTATTTCAGGTACGCTGTGGCGTGAACATTTAAACAATTTCTGTATTTCACATTTTATAATGACTTTTACCTATTCAAATCTGAAGCACTCATGGCGGTACATCAAAAAGAGAAATCAAATAAACTTAGGAGAATTTTAATTACAATTCTTTCTTAAATTTTTAATTTAATTACAACTTTTTAATAACATAATTATATAGCTCTTGACAAACGTGAGTTGGACTTCACATCGGGGCATTTTTTACCTTTGCGCCACATTTACTACGTTCTCCCCGCGATTTGATATAAATTTAGACCGTGAAGGTCGTGGGCAGAACTTGAATTCGGTCTAGAATGTGTGACACCGCCTTAAGGAAAATCGCCAGAAATGTTGTCAAACAGGTCCTCCATAAAGATGACTGTGCTGGGTGTGTGACGCAACAACTGCCAATGTCTATGCTTTCGTTTTGGAGAGCCACCAGCACAATGTGTGACTTATATCTGAAGATGGTTCCTACTGTGTCGCCCTCGGTTAGGTGGAGCTGACCAAATGGATACATTTGTTTATAGAATATCGTACTTAAAGTTGTTTCAATCATGACGACCTGTTTGTTCGATCGAGCAAAGAACATACCTTGGACATCACTAACGAGGAAGAATGATTGAACAGTCATTGTTTCGCTCTTATTTTTCAGGTACAAACTGACTCAGTACCCTCACCAGATTGCCATATTCAAACATATTTGATTCGTTGATAGATTCATTGCTTGGGAGATTACACTATGTTAAGGTTTATTTCATTTATAGGGCGGGATGTAAGTACAATGTATGAAGGAACCCATCACTTACGCCACTGACCAAAAACAACACCCACACCGGACAAAAACACAGCACAATAACAAATGGGCATTATGCGTTATGTGTGTGGGCCTACTAAACTAATATATAGGCCTACTAGACTACTAGATCTCTCTCGTCTTTGCTTTTTCCTCTTCTTTTCGTTTGCTTAACCCAACCCCCCCCCCCCCCCCCCGACCCCGCAAATACACCCACACACACACACATGATTTTACTTAATCCTGCTTAACCCCACCAACTCGACCCACTTGTTTTGGTGTCTAACTGTTAATTAAACAAATAAATATTATTTATTAGGCCTTTAAAATGATTGTGTCTCGTCCAACTTTATTTGATATGAACCAGCTGTGCAGCGCAATAAATTTACTTAACCCTTCTCCAATTATTTATTAAAGAATATAAATTGATTTTTTAAATGGATAGTTGCCGGGCATGTCAAAACTTCAGTTGAGTGGGAATTGCAATTTCTTACAATTTATTGCGCCATTTGTCAAAGAAGTTATGTATTTCTAGTGAATATTAGTTATAAACAGGAGTCTATTAACCCGAAGTATGAAACAAGACATGGACCCACATCAACGGCATTGAAGCTCAAACCAATACGGATTGACGAAGGAGCGCCATCTAGCGGGAAATAGGGATCGATCTGACAATTTGAATTGATTGTGGAATCGTGGGCAATTTATAACGTACATTTTTACAAGATAAAGATGTTTGCCGTAGGAAAGATGTTCAATATTATATTACTAATGGAAAAGGTTGAGATATTGTTCACATATGAATTACATACAGTGGAAAACGGGTAGTGACATAATGTTTGGACAAATTTATTATCAACACATAATTCGTCAGCCGATTTAAACAAAAAAGAAACTACTCGAAACTCAATGCTGCACAGTCCACGTCACATGGAATATATAAGGGTTCTGGGAAGCCTCTGTGTTGCTGATGTGTGTAAATAGCTAGTTTAATACTAAGGGTTAACATACTTCTGTTATAACGTAACGTAAAGTTCGTCTGCTATGCTATATATACCGCACTAAACGATTCATTTAATGTATAGGCTGATCCAAAATATTCAATTATATATTTTATTATATAGCAAAAGATTTATGGTTCTGTGTTTAATGTCGTGTAGACGGGTGTCATTCTAGATGCATGTAAAAACAATTTCTTCTAAAATATAATTATATAAACAAACATAGTCACATTTTCCTTTCTCTGCATTTATAAAAATATATATATATACAGCCTTTACTTGGGTGAACCTTGACTATCGCTCTATCGACGTCGATTATAGCTCAGTCGGTAGAGTGTTGGCACTGTAAGCCAAATGTATCGGGTTCGATCCCCGTTGGAGGCATGTCACGTTTTTTTTTCTCTTCATTTATAAAAAAATAATATATATATAGCATTTGTAATCCGATAAACATTTCATCTCACAAGATGTTTTCTATTGTTTTCATTACGTCTGATACATGTTAACAAACTCTTCTCTACTTTTGCTTCAGGCCCAAAATAAACTTTAAAAAAAACGTGGTTCATACAACTCTTGACATTATTTCCTCGATAAATCCGTTGATGATCAAAGGAACATTGTGAAAGAAGTCTGGCTATTAAGTTGATTGCATCGCCCAGAAATCTCAGGGAGGAATCCCTCATTCATCGATATACTGATATACCTCATGTACCTTATTAACAAATTCCTGCCAGTGGGGACTTCAAACGACACAGATTGCACGTAAGGCTTAAGTGTTTGTTCTTTTGTCAATTGTTATAAGTACGTAGTTTCTGGTTCCTTGGCGCAATGGTATTTTTTAAGTCTAGACACTTACGTCTTTCCACTTTAGTTTATTTCATTTCTTATTTTATGTCGACTAAAACTTTTGGTTTATTAGAATAAAACAACAATCCGAAAACTGAGCTTTTGCATTGCATGTAATGAAATTTACTCGTACCTGAATTAAGTCAATTTTTAAACTGGCCAAAATTACTCACGCACTATTCTATCGCCTCCTTCCTAATATAAATTCCCGTGATCCGTGTGTACGTATGTGTGTGTTTGTGTGTTCGTTTCATTTAGAGTGTCCGGCTTATAACTTCGTTGGGCATGATGTTTTTTTGAAACCATTTGGTGTTTGTGGTGGAACGTTGTCGCGTTAAAAAACCGGGTCACCAGGTTGAAGGTCAATGTCGTGATTAAAGGTCAAATGTTTACCTAGGTGAAATGTTAAGCAAGGGCACCCGTGTCGTATGGACACATTTTTAATTGTTAAACTTGTATTCTTTGTTTGATTGGTGTTTAATGTCGCTCCTTAGCAAACTTATATAAAGCCATTAGTAGTCTGACACTTACGCAGTTCACCGCGCGAAGAAGTGCAGCTGGCCATATAATAGTACAATGTACCTACTATTATAAAGCAATCGTGCATCTAAATTGGTTAAATGCAGTAATTTGATTTGATTTTACTCCCCACTAACAGATATCCATATATGCACATACAAGTAATAATATACAGGAAATGTTCAGGTCGCAAAGATGTGAACGGTGAAATGTATACACTAATTGAAAAAATAAAAGAAATAAAAAAGGAAATTAACCCGAGTAAGATAGGCATGCCTATGGTCTGGATTTGAATACTGATGTAGGTGTTAAATTCTGTCTTAACAATGCATTCATTATGTTTACTAAATCGTGTGTCCTGCAGACAACAAATGTTGCAATCTGTATTGTGGATAAAATAAAGTACATCCCTTCTTTTAAGTTTAAATATATATTTAGAAATATTTGGCTTAAAATCTGTAATATATTTTGGATTGAGCAATGTGCTTATTGAGGGCTGCTTTTGCTTCCATGTTATTGTGTTTCCGAGGATACCCAGGTGACTGGGTAACCAGCAGAATAGAACCTCTGCTCCACTGGCTACTAGACAGTTGTGTTGTGAGAGAATTTGCAAGATTAACTGTTTCACACCCAAGTCATATACACTGAAGTGGTTAATAACTAAACACGATAAATGTCATTTAAAAAATATTTTAAGCATGCTTCAAGAATTTCACTCAACTGGTGTTCTATGGCAACCCAAATCATGTTCTGTTTGAGAATGAAATACGGTTTAAACACAGAATATTATAATAATAAAAATGATGGAGCTGTTGTAGAATTGGTCCGTCACTTTAAAAAACGATAAAAAGTTTTTTTTTCTTCTAGAGAGTGATTTAGTGTTAAAGATCAATAAAACACAGTTAAAACTAAAAAATACTGTCAGTAAAAAGGGTAACTAACCCTGTCCGATCCCCCAAATCAAGATTTAATAAAAAAAACATGAATGAAGCCAAGGTTGATAGAAACGCAAAGTAAACTTGACTGTTTTATTTCCCTGTGATTTTCTTTTAAATCTTGATTTGGGGGATTGGACTTAGTTACCCTTTTTACTGACAGTATTTTTTAGTTTTAACTATAAAAAAATAAAAATTAATTTCGGACCGCCGTTCGAACCATTTCCGAGAAATAGTCCATTTAGATAGCAAGAAACAATGGAAAAATTTAAAATTCCGGCTCTGTTATGACTTGCGTATTACTAGCAGGTATATACTGTCCGATTTTCAGAACATACCTAACATTATTAGTAGAGAAATAGTCCATTTAGTTTGTGTAACATCAACAAGAAGGAAAAATTAAAAATTCCGGCTCCGTTATGACTTGCGTATTACTACTGCGTAATCTTCAGAACAATCCTAACATTATTGACAGAGAAATAGTCCATTTAGTTAGTGTTTCAACAACAGAATAGCCTACAAGAGAGTAATTCCTAGACCCCGTTCACCACGAGGTAAAAAAAAACACTTCTTTTACTATCCAAACCATGCAGGTGACTGTTGGCCGTCAACTGTATGAGCGGCATATTACTTTTTTCTACTAGCTTATTGGGTCTCCATGGGTTGTATTCCACTCAAAAATATGTCCACCGTAAGGTTTTATGTGACACTCTTCAAACAAGTCTGCACTGCGAGACATATCCCGTGGCCTGCAGCAAAATACGATTACTGCGGCTACAGGCACAAATGTCAAGGTGTTGAGGCATGCCATTTGGGGTGTGTTTATGTATAAACCAATACGAATACTGTGGTTGCAGGCTTTGGTGCATGAATTATAAACACATGCCTCAAAGCTTTAACATTTGTGCTGTGTCCATAAATTTTATAAACGGCCTTTTTGAGAAAACTATGGAAAAATTGAAAACACCGGCTCCGTTATGACTGGCGTATTACTTTCCGGTATATACTACCCAATTTTTAGAACAATCCTAACATTATTTACAGATAATAGCCCATTTAGATAGTTTAACATCAACAACAAGAAAATTCCGGCTCCGTTATAATATGACTTACTTATTACTATCAGGTGTACATATATATACTTCCCAATTTTTAGAACATTCCTAACTTTGACAGAGAAATAGTCCATTTAGTTATGTTACATCAACAGCAAATTCCGTCTCCGTTATGACTTGCGTATTACTATTAGGTATATACTGCCAATTTTCAGAACAATCCTAACATTATTGACAGAGAAATAGTCCATTTAGTTAGTGTTTCATCAACAACAACAAAATCGCCAAGAGAGTGAGTCATTCCCAGACCCCGTTCACCACGGGGCAGCAATGTACTAGACCCCATCATTGGTATAGTGGTTCAAGCCGCCCATGGACTAGACAATTAAACTTGTCTACTTTAGCATGCAAACGAGCCGCGCAGACAAGAGTAACGGTCTATCAACTGTAGTAAACTCACACATTCGGAGGCGCTAATGTTGCGCCATAGCTAGAATTTTTTTGATCAGAAAATGGTATGATATAATATATTTTAATTTGATTGTCACTTTTATTGATGCCAGTATTAATGACGAAAGGAAACTTTCTACCATACTTAATTAGAAATAACCTTCAGCTGTTGTGGTGTCTTGTCTACACCAATCATTAAATCAGATGGTCAAAATTCAATCCAAGGATGGTGTACATATTTTCAATATTTTGGCTGGCATGTCGTTATATATAAGTGAAATTCATTAAAGTTCAGCTTCGGAAAGCTATTGACGTAATGGACAGACAAATTTCACTACTGTTCGCCTAGAATATATATCATATTTGCCCTCAATTGGCTAGCATATGAGTGAAATAACCTTAAGTAGGGCCTACCTTAAATAGCATAAATCACAATCAAATGTGACTTTACATATGACATACAGTTTAGATTAATATGTTACATAGTTAGCAACGAAAACCAAATATGAACAACAACTTATGAAGCATAAATCAATCTTCATATCTTTGATCATTACTAGGAGTCTATTGACTCCAATCAACAGCAACGTGGTTTCTTCAAACCCCAATACGTGTCATGTGACGTAGGCTAGCTGCGCAACATCGGAGTTTTGTTCGAATTGACTGACGAGTAACCGGTCATTTCCCTACTTGACCATTTCCCTCCACCATAGTTACTCAACAGTCTTCGGTTGGGTGCATTCCCATTGGATATTACTCCACTTCTTAATTTTCTTAGTATACAAATGATCTTGACACCACCTCTGCTTGTCTTAATTATCTGCATGGTGAACGCAGTTGATGTATGCTGTATGGTTGATGACAATTTGAATGCCTATCTTAGTTATATCATGGAACTATTAAGCTTGGCCACGCCCACATCCATTCAACTTTCTATAGCACAGCGTGGGCGTCTCCTGCGTGAGCCGTACTGGCTGACTGTTCTTCCTTCTCTTAATAGTTCCATGGTTATACCATTAGAGTTTTGATACTTGTTAATCAGTCTGGCACTGCCAAGAGTTGATTGAACTAGGACTGATAAGCTCTAAATGGCCTATAATAGAATGGAAAAGAAGAAAGAGATGGTCAATCAAGGACTTCAAAAGAGAATTATGAGCACTAATGATCTGATTAACTGGTGACTGAATAGGAATACAGACAAGCCGATTACTATAGGGGACCTAATTAGCCAAATAATTGATTGTGAACGGAGGACATAATGGCGGCACTTCAGCCGAATGAGTGAGAAAAATGTCTTCCGCATTTTTTAAAATAAACAATAACATGATGCACCACAAGTACATGCAGGACGGTAAATCTTGTACAACAAATGAAATTGTATGATTACACAACAGGAACGATACATCAAATGGGCTTTGTGTGGCCTTACAGTATGTGGCCATATATACGAGTCCCCAATATGGCCGCTGTAAAAACTTTTTTTATGATCAATGTGAGAAAGTAAACAGTCAATACAATAAAATTTGGAAAATGTTCAGACCAAAAATGAGCAAATATTTAATTAACTGGTTCTAAGGAAGATTTCTATTCCAATTTTTTTCTGTAATTAAAAAGATTAAATGTTGTCTCTTAAAAAGCCAACAAAAAGTATGTCTGCTATAATTGAGTATTTCACTCCAGGGGCTGAATATTTTTTTATAAATCAAATTTTCAATATAATATGGTCCCTTCACAGGGATATTTAAACTACGGTATTTCGTATGTCATTTTTTAAAATTCCCCAGATAGTCTGTAGAACATACAACATTATTAAATTGTACATTTAAAGGCCCACTAACGGGTATACTTGATTAACGTGATAAAACTATTTTTTTAAATGAAAATCTGCGAGTTTCTGTATTTTTCCCAGATAGAAAAGGTTATGAGCTTTCCATTTTTGCCATAAACTGAAAGTTTTGGTTTCCTGTTGTTCTTTAAAATAGAAGTAAAAGTTTTTATTTTTTGACGTTCACCATTAATGGGCAGACAACTCTGTTCAAAAGAAAGCCATTTAATAGGGGCCTACTTTAAACATTTTTCTTATCTAAATTGTGTAAATTTCCACCTTCCACCTGTGAAAATGAGTTTAAACGGGTACTTTCAACATTTAATCTGTCAATTCCGATACAACTGGACATAGGAACCACAGTAGTAGGGAAAGGACAGCTGAGATCATAGGTGCACTTAAAACATAAGGGTCATAACGTTATTATGTAATATAAGAGGATCAAGCTCATCTGATCTTCATCTTATACTTAAGTGCTGGGTTGTGTGTTATTATGTACTAGGGGAGCTAGCTAGGACCCGAACTGTTTTAAATGCACCATTGATAATTGAAATTGCTGATTGCTCATTAACTGGAAACAGAAGTTGAGACTCCCTGTTGACATCCCTTTGTTCTGGAAAAGCTGGGATTGTTGGTTGCGCAATATCCAGAAAGGTAACTTAACCTTTCTGGATATTGCGCAACCAACAATCCCAGCTTTATTTAAATGTCAACAGGAAACCAAGTTGCCTCCCACCTGGTGACTTGCGCCTTGGCACTAAAGGACAAAAGACGATTAGAAATTCTTGATCCCTTGCGCATATGTACTCGAACCGGAAATATTGCAGTTTTTATCACTGTTTTAATTTGGATGGTCTTCAGAGTAGAGAAATAACATGCATTTAGTCAGTATAGCCTGATCCCAAAAGTGATTGGTCTCCTCCTGGATTACTACTGCGGCCCACCCTTATGTGATAGAGGCATGAAACCGTTCACCAGTGGATGCTACAAGCCTCAGGTCCAGGAGGCCGAGTGCTAGCAAGCGCACATTTAGAACGATAATGCTAGGGAGAGTATTTTAAGTGCTTGCTCACCCAACCGACAGAGTACTTTCCGAAAGCAGGCCTTGCATTTTGAGGGGGGTGATCCAGTTTAAAGCATAGCTGCATAGGATCACCCCCCTCAAAATGCAAGACGTGCGAAAGTGTACTAAAATTGTTTGACATAAAGGGCGATAAATCAGTTTCAGGAAAGGGCTATAGGGAGGTTTTATATTGAAAGAAACTTGAGGATTGCTATATATATATGAACAACACAAAAGCACTGCTAACCATTTGTTTATTTTATACAGTCTCTCTAAATTCTGTAAAACAAGACAAGCACGTTTTCCATCACCGATATTGGGAATTTTTTATTTATACATTTATATATTTGATCAAATCATTTTTTTTTTTTCCTTTTTATGCTTGTAAAGTATAACTTTAATGAAAATGAGTTTGCCGCATACATCCCGTGAAATTTTCATTCCAAATAAAATTATTCCAGATTTGGTTTTTAGCACTGAAACTGCAAGTTCATCAATATTCCATCTGGGACATCTGTGTTTGCTATTTTAACACAGAAAGTAAACAAACACACTTGTGGGTGTCTAAAACAAATCGTCATACATCATATTTATAGTTATCACTGTCGAAGAGTCACTTTGTTCTTCATTTCAATGAATGATCCTAGAAGTTAACCATTTACACATCAATGCACTATCAATTATGTTATAGGGGATATATGACGTCAGACAATTTTCACAATCGGACATCAGCTCTGCCACTTTTGCACTGTTTTGTAGTTACAGGTGATCATTAATAATAAACACATTTTTGCAGACATCACATGGAAAGTTTTATATATATCGGCTTATTGACACTATGTACAGTATAGGAATATTTGAACAGTGTCTTTAAAGTTGCTTCAGTATCCCAGTGTTGTTTAAGCTGGACAAACTTTGGCATGGTTCTACTGCCAAAAATATGGCACATTCTGCTTCATATAACCAAGTCAATGCCTAAGTTGTCATTGTTTATCACTTAAACTATAGACTGACTAGCTACATCAGCACCCAAGTCTCCATCCTTTGTAGTGAAAAATTGACAAGAAATGTTTTTTGAGGACAAATCAGCACAACAGTTTGTCCTAAAAAAAACTGGTAATGTCATAGTTTTGTGAAAAGAAACTTAACAGTAACACAACTCCTTCCTAACCATCTTCTTTGGGAGGTGTAAACCAGCCTACAGAAAAAAAAGAATACACAAGAAAATAATATTAAAAAAAAAAGATTTGATAAAGTTGCAGCAGCACTTATTTTAATGTGATTTGCTGGTTTGTCTGATTAAGGTTTAACGCCGTGGTCAGGGGTATGCCCCTCAAAGTCACTGGCAACATAAAAGACAGGACAGGAAAGAAACAAAAACTATATTATGTCGAGCCCTTAATTTAATCTATTCTAAATTAATTGGCACAAAAAATAAATTAATTATTATTTTTCTCATAGGACATTATCCAATGGATGTAGAATAGTCTGGACAAGGCTTTTTCTTTTTTTTTGCATTTGACCGTTAAGTGTAACATTGACCGCAAAGTCGCAGAACTGGGGCTTGCAGTTGACAAAGTGTCAAGTTATTTCATAATTCTTCAATAGATTTAGAAGTAACAGCCCAAACAGGGTCGGAGCAACATTCGCTCACAGTGTAAATTAAGGACACGCAAGGCAAGTTATCTGGAGCCCTGGCACATCTTTAGTCACATTAATCATGTGATTTTGAAGTATTTGTTTTAAAGATACATGGGCGCCCAAAATCACTTTTATCAACAAATTCAGATTGCTATGAGTTTACATAGTATTAACATTTGTCCTT
>JAVFBY010237320.1:240-10727 GCA_034781015.1 Tonicella lineata | reverse complement strand
GGCTTACCAAGACGGCCCCACTTCGGCTGTGCCCTGACGTCGTGTAAAGCAATCACCTCACTGTTGATAGAATGCTGTGCTGTGGCGGTGGAGACGGTTAGTCGTTGTAGGGTTTCCAACCGCGGTTCCACAATAGTCATCCTTTTGATTCTTGGCCCGATTTCCACTCAAGAACGACCCAAATGAGTTCGGTGAGGGGTGTCGTTAGATCGCTGAGTAAACACCACAATGTTACACGGCGGCTCGCTTCCCTTTGAGACTAGCGGATTTGCCGACCAGAAAACGGCGTTATGTTTTATACGGTTGTAAACCAGCCTTCTGACACTCCGTGAGGGAAATATTGCCTTTTACAGTATTTTTTAGCACACTCGCACAGACAGGTCATTAATTGCTTATCAATCCCACGTACGATCGCTCGACGCAATTCAGGAGGTGCAGTCGCCACCAAGCTCAGCAAAGGGACTGTCTCTTCACTTGAGCTAACATGCTGCCAACGGCGCTTTCACTACTACTGGTGAAGTCTGATCTAAGGGGCGGCTTTTTATAATTTACACATGTAGACGTACTAAAAATTACCGGGAACAACGTCCGACGTCAAGTATACAATACGCCACAGACATGTGGCGTCATTTTGTGCTGTGACGTAACGGCCCTCTAGCACGCTAAGCCTAGCGTCGTGTACAGGCGGGTGTATTACATCATTAAGTGGTGAAGGGGGTGAGCCCTCGTGAAGGGATGTTATACTATAATACGTGATGCGCTGTCGCGAGTGAAGCGTTATACCTTCAACCTAGTGCGCTCTTGTGAGTGACAAGCTATCTCATGCGACCTCGTTTGTGCGGTGCTACACCTTCAATCTTGGTGCGTGTGGTGCTATGCCTTCAACTTGGATGCGTTCGGTGCTAAACCTTCAACCTGGTGCGCCCTCGTGCATGCGGTGCTGTACCTTTAACTTGGGTGCGTCTGTTGCTATACTTTCAACCTGTTGCGCCGTCCTGCGTGTGGTGCTATACCTTCAACGCGGCGTGCGCGCCGGCGTGGAAAGTCAATACTATTATACGAGTTGCGCTCGTGCGCGAAGAGCAATACCTTCAACGGGTCGCATTGAAGAGCTTTCTGCACAACCAGGGCTTATTACATATAACACATGTGCCGTATTCTGCGTAAACTATACTACTCACGATTGCGTTCAAAGCGACGTCGAGCGGTCGGTGTAAGGTTTTGAGCTCGCGTGATAATACCGCCTTCCCAAACACCGTTCCATAGCCGCATCGCTATACGCTTATCAAGCGTCTCTGTGTGCGGCTCCGGCTGTGGGGTTTACAGGGTTCACTGCGGTCCCCTCAGTGAGGCCGCGCCTCTACAGGCCGCGTGACCGGCCGCGGGCTGTGGTGTGGGCCCGGAAATTCGGGGCACCTATAGCACGCGCGGCGCTAGGGGTCAATGATAGGGACGCCATGGGTGCGCGGTGCCGAGGAAATCGTTTAAAGCAATCACCTCACTATTAATAGAATGCTGCGCTGTGACGGTGGAGACTGCTACTCGTTGTATGGCTTCCAAGCGCGGTTCCACAAAAGTTATCTGTTCGATCCTAGGCCCGCTTTCCACTTAACAACGACCCGATGAGTCAGATGAGTGGTGCCGCTATAGAGTGCTGAGTAAAAAAAAAACACGATGTTTCACGACGACTCGCTTCCCGTTGAGACTGACGGCTTTGTCGGAGAGGAGACGAAGCTATGTTTTATACGGTGGCAAATCAGCCTTCTGGCACTGCAGGGTGAATGGGCGTGACATCGTGTTTTATCAAGCGTCGTGCGAAGAAGGATTTCTCACTCACGGTAGGACCGAGACCAAGGCTGTAACGGGGTGTTGAAATCGGGCATCCATGACGCGCGTTTGTGTTAGTAAGATCAGAGCGTGGTGTGGTTTTGCGTCGCTCTCCAGTGGACTCTTCACGAAACGCTCCACGGGCGCTCCACAATGCGCTCCATGAGTCTATCGACTATCCCCTCTCTGTTTGCTCGATAAGTTCCGTTCACTCGGCTGACAAGCGCATGTAAAGACAGAGCGAGGACCGTGGAAAAAAACACCTATATCTATTACCGATTACAGCGATTTCGTGCAGTTTTCGCAAAGTTTATAGATTTTTCACAACAGCGCCCTATATATTCGAAGCTAATCAGACACGTTGTATATTTTATTCCCCCCGATGATACAGGGTGGCTAGCTCACTGCTGGGAAAGGGACCCTACACGTACCCGGGGTTTCTCAGGTTCGTCCTTGGTTAGTAAGGAGTAAAGTACCAAACCCCAAAAGGCTCGGTAGTCTTCGACGATAGTTGATTAATAACAGAACAACGGAATCCAAGCACAAAGGCCTATTTACAAGCGTCACAATATATAGATATTCCAAAATGATGATGTATAGGATGTGACCGAAGTTGGAGCATAAGTGTGCTAAGTATACACTAACATTTAGAGTCCGAAAAGTTAAATACCATTTTGAATTACTCCAGTGGAAAAGCAAAAATATCCACTTAGAGGAGCTTTAGCAGTAGCCTCTGTGTATTCGCTAACATGACTAGCTTAGACTAACTATTGCTAAAGCGTATCTGTAAATATAGCTGCAATTTGGTCCCAACCTCATCTAGGTCTGATAGATTCCTAACCTAGTGCCCTATCAAACAAACATGCATTACACAATAACATATTGGTTTGTGGAGAGAAACACATAGTTGCATAGAGCTAATAATTTAAACATCCCGTAATTATTAAAACAACTTCGGTGATAATAAACAAGCCTATCCCTTCAATATAGATCAGCATGATTACAAGAATAATGTCACCCAGTGAATAAAATGGCTACTATAATATTGTCTATATATTTGAAACTTGTACTTAAATATGTATGAACGCTGTGACGGATACCGTGAGGGATGAGACTCGTACTTTGGTGTATTTGAGCGCTGTAAGGGATGCCATAAGGGATGAAACTTGTACTTAAATATGTATGAACGCTGTGACGGATACCCTGAGGGATGAGACTCGTACTTTGATGTAAGGGATGCCATAAGGGATGAAACTTGTACTTAAATATGTATGAACGCTGTGACGATACCGTGAGGAATGAGACTGGTACTTTGATGTAAGGGATGCCATGAGGGATGAAACTTGTACTTAAATGTATATGAACGCTGTGACGATACCGTGAGGAATGAGACTGGTACTTTGACGTAAGGGATGCCATGAGGGATTAAACTTGTACTTAAATATATATTTACGCTGTGAGATGTGAGGGACGAGGTTTATACTATAATACATATATGCAAGCTTTGAGGGATGTAGAGAGGGGTGGGAAGAGATGAGACACGTACTTTAATACACATGAACGCCGTGCAGTACACCTTGTGGTACGTACGGTACGCGGCTGATACCCGCCCCATGGGGGTAATACGATGCCGATACGAGCTGATGTACGGAAAATCAAGTTGCATTCAGATCGTGCAAGGTTGATTTAGGATGGTCAAGCATTTTTTACCCTACCAAGAAACGTCAGACGGGTGGTGGTAAGACGGTGCGAAGTCGGTGACAGTGTGATGCATACAATACGATACCGATGCGTGTTGATCTACGGACATTCAAGTCGCATTGATAGCGCATTCCCACACTCAGATAAAAAGCTAAGACTAAGGGAGTATACAACAAACAAACAAAAATTAAATTGATATTGTTTTGTTGAACATCGCGTCACAAATTAAACGAAATAAAATAAAGTTAGGGAACGTATCTTGTGACATCTCGCGATGCACGGCTAAGTAGATGGTAAAAAGCATCGGTTTTGGCTAGAGAGTTGATGCCGTCTTCTCGAATCCGGCTTTAGAAGCTTCCTACCACTCGGGCTTCATCTATACGCTGTTGGACTTCTGGTAATAGGGGTAAAAAGCCATGGGCTGGTCATGAGCTCAGTGGTGAGGCATTCGTTTTCTGTCGGGCCTTGGATGACAGAGGTTCCGCAGTGCTGTTTACGGAAGGCGACAAGTACGGGTGCAAGGAACTCATAGCAGGAAAGCCATATGCCCACGTTTAGTGCTCTAAAGTAGTGTTGTCTAGCGGTCGCATAAGTGGTCGTGTAAACTCCGTCTTAGGAGTCGGATGTTGAGCGAAGTAATCATCTGCCTCTTGAATGACACTCGAGTCGCTGAGTATCCCGTAGGCCGATTCGTTGAGGGTTACACCAAGGCGTGGAGGGAAAAGGCAACCGTCCTCGGTTAGGATCTTTCCAGCTCTGAGATGAAATACTGGTCATCGTAGAAAGATTGACTTAATTAGCCTACAGATCCCGCGGAGAGGAAAATCTTGTGATCCATATCATTTGATGACTCGTGCATCATCGCCGTCGCCGGCTGGTGTGGTCAGGGGTCTCGTAAGTCGCTCTAGGTCGATATCGCACCTCCCGCTTAAGCTGGGTCCAAGAGGTCGGGGTCAGGTGGTGAGCATGGTCCATGGGCTTGGTGTCGTCGATGAAACTGACGCGGTCAGTTTGGGATTGTCGGAGACCCTTGTTTCACTCGGGGGTAGTGGTAGTGCTGATGGGGTCGTTCTCGATGACCCGGCTGTAGCTGTCGGTCCGTTAGGGGGTACGGAACCTGATGGTTCATCTGCTCGTGGCGGTCCCAGTAAGCTGCCTGATGAATTCACCTTCTTCTACTAAAGCTGTAAACATGCTGGCCTTGTCGTTGTTGTAAAAAGTGACGAGCTGGTTGGTTGACTGGTTGGTTGGCTGATTGACTGGCTAAGTATTTGACTGACTGGTTGACTGACTGCTTAGCTGACTGACTGGCTGGATTTGAATAGACATTTTAAGCTGGTTGGGTAGGCGAAAGTTTAAATAGACTGGCGTAAAGTATTCAGATGTTGAATGCTAGTTAGTCGATTTCGCGACGCCTTATATGTACACAGCGGTCTCCCTGCTGGAATCACTTTCGTTCTATTTTAGAACACCCCGTCTGGCCGTTGATTGGATACAATTCCGTGTGCGACGTTACTCATTGGTCTATGGTTCTGATAACTGATTGTAACTACATAAATAAGGTATGATTCAATCATTTAATAGTCCATGTTAATATACTGTCGGACCGGATACTTGTGTGTCCTTTTATAGTCGAGGACCTGACTAAGATATGTTGCACACAATTTAGGAGAGAATAACTCAACTGTTTTAGGATAATATGAACACAAGGAACAACATGGAATGTGTGCCAAAATCTCTATCCGGGACAAAAAGCCCGAAAATGACCACGCTCCTTTTCATGGAAATTGCTACTTCCGGCAATGTTTGTATGTGAGCAGTGGGGTTTTACGTGCGCCCTCGAGCAAACTATGTTAACAAATTTATTTTTTTGTTTCCTTGTATAAATACAATTTAACTTTTTACTCTTTGCCCATTTAAATTGGGAAGCATGGTTAGAATAAAGGTCAAAAGGCCATAGGGTAAAATGTAATATTATACATATTAAGGTAACCCTCAGTTGCAGATGAACGATTTTAGCCTAAAACTTCTCAGAATATCCACCTAAAAAAAAAAAAAAAAAATTTTCGCCCCGGATAGAGATTTTGGCACACATTCCATGTTGTTCCGTGGGTTCATATTATCCTAAAACTGTTGAGTTATTCTCTCCTAAATTGTGTGCATACATATCTTAGTCAGGTCCTAGACTAACACCAATCCGCTATATACCATAAACCGGCCAGAAACGGGACAGCGGTCAACAAACTAAACACGACCAGTGGGGTGCTCGGTGGGGTTGTTCGCTGTAAGGGGTTTTGTATTAGGCAACACAATAGTCTCGTAATATTGAGGTATAGCTTCAGCGTGCTGTGTTTGAGCGCATACATCTTCGTTGAATGATGTCAATATATGTATGTCCTACATTCACTCGACCGTCCTCAAACATCCCCAAGACAACACTTTTATAGCCGTGTAAGTCTTGTATTTATCCAACGAGGTGTGACCAACGGTGGGGTGACGCTTGTGTAAAAGAAGCCATACCGCGACTGAGACCTGTCGGGTGAAATGGATGACATGCTTACCGGCGGTCATTGTCTGAAGTAGGCTGGCTTCTGGTTGAGACTGGCTTCTTGCAGTAAGAGTGTGGTCGTCAGGCCGAGGAAATGTCAAATAGACTGGCGTAGGGTATTCAGACAACGAGGTGTTGCATGTCAGTTAGCCTATTTTGCGGCCTCTTTTATACACAACGGTCCACCAGCTGGAATCACTTCAGTTCCATTTGAATACGCCCCGTATCATCGCTGAATACACAATCCTTTACTATTTACAGCAAGGGGATAATACTTGATTACGCGTAGTGGGCGCGTGGCTAATACCTGAACACGTGGTGAGCGCAGATGCTTATCTCTGCAAGCTGGTGAGCGCGGGGCTAATACTTGATTACATGGCTGGCGCGGGTCCTTATCTCTACAAGGTGGTGAGCGCAAGGCTAATACTTGAAAAGATTGTGAAGGGGCGTGTATGTCTAGAATATGTGCTTCTAGACATATACGGTGCTTATCTCTACAACATGTTGAACGGGTGTATAACATGCATTCGTGTTGAAGCGGGTAAGTATCTCTACAACGTGGTGAAGCTGGTGTATTACATGAATACGTGGTAAAGCGGGCGTATACCCACAGCATGGTGAGCCCGGACCGTGAAGGTGTAAAACTTGATTACGTGTGGCGAGCGCAGGGCTAATAAATGATTATGTGGTGAGCGCTTATCCTATAGCCTACATACAACGGGTTTTTTTGCGGGACTATCTCTACAACCTGGGTTTATTACAAACAACGTGTGCGAACCACAATGCGTAAACTAAACTACTAACGCTTGTTATTTGCACCTGTTTCGCACCTTAACTAGCAGACGGAAATATGCAATTAATCAATTTGAAACGGCCAATCGGCCATTGATCATACCAAGTCTTTCATTTCCCTCAATACAAATTTCCAATTCCCGTAATTGAAATAAGTTGATGCGGAAATTAATTAGCTTAACATAAATTTCTGGTTTAAAATCAAGGCTGGAAAGATTAGACATTAATGGTAATTAGCAATATTGTCATCTGTGTAATTCAAGCCATTTTTGTTTTTCTAATTTTTTTACAGAAAACCATTTATTTTTTTACGATTTACGCCTCATTCTATATTTCACCTGCACCATGAAAATGCATTAGTTTGGTACATGTTATGCGTTCTTTTGGGGTTAGAATATGGCTTAATGCACCGCTTTCATTGACGCTACGGATATCACAAATCGCCCCAAATTAAATTAATAGTGAATTAAAAATGACTAAAAGTGAATGAAGCTTAAAAACTATAAGCACACAGTTCACCACTTAAATTACATTTCGTTACCTAAATTATATAATGCGTTGTAATTTCTCAACGTTCGCTCTAGACTGCCGAAAGACATTTGTATTTAACAACGTTTGTTATGCACAGTCATCGAAGATTTCAACAACAACATAACAAAGTATAGGCCTAGCCGCAGGCAAATGTCTGGCTTTATAAGCTCTTTCAAAGATTCTTTTCAAATAACGAAATGGTGTATATGGGATTGATGTAAAAGTGAAATTTTCTTCCCAGATAAGGTGGAAATTTACACTTGTTTTCCTTTCCGAAGACACACTTTAGCTAAGATATATGTATTTAAGTGGTTGGATTTTTTCCTAACTTGACGATATTTTGTAGTGAACGTCACAAAATACAAACTTTTCTTTGATTTTAAAGAAAAAAGGAAATCAACACTTTCAGTTTATGGCAAAAAAAAGTTCACAACTTTTCCTATCCGGGAACAATAAAAAAAAAACTCACCGATTTTCCTTTTGCAAAGAGTTTCAGCCGATTTAGAGGTTAGGGTGCCTTTAAGATAACTCGTGGTAATAGGGTTGAAATATATGCCGCATGTTAAGAATGGGTAAACAAACAATTATGCATTCAAAAATCATGTACGACACACTTACTAAAATCGTACCTGATTCGTACTTGATTCGTACTACATTCGGGAAATTGGTGGCTGTATTCGGCGTGGATCCTCGAATTTGAGTAAAACACGAATGACCAAGAATAGCTAAGAATGCAAAAAGAATCGATGACGGAGTTGTTACGGACGACAAGAAAGATTCGCAAAGTGTTTACGATACATCGACGAATAAGTACTTCGTGAACCCTCCCACGAAAGTTTTACAAACAAAAACTTTCGTGGCGGATCAACGAACTCACGCGAACTGTATGATTGTTTATGAATCAACTAAGAATCATTTAAGAACTGCAAAGAACGTTTGAGAATTATCTACGAACCGGAAAAATTTCCGATTCAGGATAATTGTTGCGTAAGTTAAAGCGGAGAATTAGACTTTATTCCCGCCACAAGAATGTTACTTATGTGATACATAAATGTAGTATACATTTATAGGTGAATAAATAAATTACATTCGATGCTGCGACACCCTCATAAGACTTTAATATATTTCAGTCATGCTTAAACACTTATCAAAACAAACTCCTATTTCTTATCACTTCAGGCAGAAATTGACAAAATGTTCAAGGAATGGAAGAAGCGAAATGAAACGGCTTCCGTGGCTAAATGTAAGGAGGTCTTGATAAATCTGAATGCCAGTATTGTTTCCAAGTTGAAGAGAGGGTTCTACTTTTGTAATGGAGGGTATACGTTGTACCGACAAGATTTGGACACACTGCAATCGAACTTTGAATCTACTGAAGGACTTGGTATAAAGGTATGATGGGAAAATCATTGAATCCCCCCTAATGTTAGGTTCCCACTATCACGATTCGCAGCACGATTGAAAACGTGGTCTTCATCATGGACTAATCGTGGTGATCTTATCCGATATTATTAGATCTTGAGATCAGTCTTGGCAATCGTGACGATCGCAGGAAAACAAATTCTACAATCAGCACGATTAATTGTCAATCGTGATTATCACACCAAATCGTATTGGGTCGTAAAGCGCGACATATCGCACCGAATCGTCTTTCCAAATTCGGGTGATCGGGATCACCTTTACTCCAGTCGTCATCATTCACTCTATGCAAGTTCAAAGAACAATGAAATGCATGGTCAGTCGGCCTGTGTATATATCAGTCGGGGCCCAATCGTAGCTCAAATCGTGATCACTCTCGCTCCTCATGTTGACCACAAACGTATCCTATCGCAACAGGGCGTATATGCTCGCGTTGTCAGAAGGTATCTGAACGTATCTGCACTTACCCGATCGTCACAAATCGGGGACTCCGATCATGATGATCGTGTCACATCTAGACCCAATCGTGGACTCAAACGTGACAGATCGCGTAGCCTGAAATTGACCAATCGTGACCATATTGCATCCAAGCACACCAACTCGTATCAGAACGTATGGACTCGCACCATGACGTATCCAAACCTGACATTTTAGACCTCGATCAGCTACGAAAGACAAAAAGTAAGCAATCAAAACTTTCCTTTTATGGTAAAAATGGAGAGTTCATAACTGTTTCTATTTGGGGAAAATACAGAAACTCGCCGTTATTCTTTTTATAAATAGTTTTAGTCCATTTAGCGGTTAGTGGGGCTTTAACGTTTATAATAATATCCTCAGTGCTTGAATAGAGCTGGGTCGTTGGCTTCAGCCGTGAACTATCTTTTGTACTTCCTACACTAAAACGCGATTAAAGAGTTAAAATTTCTCTTGGTCGTCATTTAAAATCACCAGTGTGTGAAAATGTAACCAATGGAAACACGTCATCTAGGGTGGTTCCATTATTCAGCTCTTAATGGTATGACAGGTGATTGGATTTCGCCCTTTTTAGTGTGGTGCGTGTGTGCGCGTGTGTGTGGTGCGTTTGGGGTCGAGTCTGCTAGACTCTTTCGTTATGTGAACAGGATATGCCTGGCTCGATTTTAAACAAAAAAAGTCAAATTAAGTTTTCATAACGGATTAAGGAATTATTTATCAAATTGTTACGGTCAAAAGTCAATATCAGGGTCACCCTTAATAAAAGCTTGGAAAATGAATATGGGGAAGAGTAGTCTGTATCATTAGATGGTGTTTTTTGCTTTCATTCAGCAGTAGTACAGACACTGGGTTAATTGCTAAGTATTTTATATAAACATAACAACAGATATAATTATGTCACATGTCTATATTATGTATTTGTCTTATAATTCAGGCCAATGACACTTTGTTGACTTTCCTGAACGGGAAACGGGCGGAAGCAGACATTGTTTCAGCCTTCGAAAAGAAGTTAGAAGGTAATTCCGTTGTTCCAACATACGCTGGAGGAATTACAGCGGGGACTGTACACTTAAATCGCTTGAACCAATCGTATGTATTTTTACCTGCGGCGAAGCCTAGCAGATCTATGGGAGCTTGGTGTTATGGTGGTGGTCGTGATGGGGGGGGGGGGGGGGGGGGGGGGCAATATTAATAA
>JAVFBY010237209.1:0-10727 GCA_034781015.1 Tonicella lineata | reverse complement strand
GGGAATAAAGTCCCAGTAGGACTTAGATATGGGCAGATAAGAGAGTATAGTTAAATATGATCAATGTTTCTTAGTTACATACTAAGGCTATAGAATATTTGGGGGTTTTGTTATATAAAAGGTAGTCTTTTTAGATTAGAAACTTCTATTTTAGAAAACTGTTCAGTTTAAAAAAATATTTAAGATCTTTAGATCGTTGAAAATAGAATATGAATGTTGAAGTTTGTGTGAAAAAGTAATTAAACGAAGAACACGTTTTTGTAAAGGAAAAAGAGGTTGAAAATGGGAGGTGTATGTGTTTCCCCAGAGAGGATTAGCATATGTTAGATATGGGTAGATAGGAGAGTATGGTTAAATATTATCAATGTTTTCCTATTTAAGCTGTTTCTTATATGTTTAATTATTCCGATATTACGTGAAATTGAATTGCAAACATGATCGATATGATGAGTCCAAGTTAGATTGTGGTTGAAAATAATACCTAAGAATTTAAAGTTGTTAACAGAATATATTGGAACGTTATTTAGACTTACTGGTGAAAGATGATCAGGAAGAGATAGATATACGAAAAGGTTTGATGAACAGAAGTTTAGTTTTGTTTAAGTTGAGAATTGATTTATATGAAGCCAATTTTGTAAAAGAGCTAATTCTGAGTTCATTATGTGTATTGCTTCAATATGATTGTCCGAGGGTATGGTAATAAAGTGTGTCATCCTCTGTACATTAAAAAGTTTAGGAGAGAAGAAGAAGAAGATATGTCATTGATGTAAATTAAGAAGAGAATTGGTCCCAGAATAGAGCCTTGTGGAACTCCACATCATATTTTAGATAAGGATGAAAGAGCGTTTTCGATTGAAACAGACTGATGCCGATTTGTGAGATAGTTTTGAAACCATCCATAAGAAGAATAGCGAAACCCATAGTGACTTAATTTTATGAGGAGTAGTTCATGATCGACAGTGTTGCAGGCTTTGGAAAGATCTAAGAATGAGGTGATAAAATAGTTTTTATTTTCTTTAATCGAAATAAGGTTAGTAAATAAATGACTGACTGCGAGAGTAGTTGAATGATTCGATCTAAAGCCATATTGGTAAGGAGATATTATAATAATAGTCTGGATGGAGTGTTATCTGATTGGCTGCGAGTCGTGTATAAAGTTTTATAAAGAGATGTAATCAGATGCTAGTTTTAGAACGGACGATTTGTTACCGTTCTGTCCTGAGGCAAAGGGTTTCAATGGTAATATGGTGGAACGGACTTCTTCAGGGGTGACAGGTGTGAAATCAAAGTTGTTTAGAATAGGGTAACCTTAGAAATCGCTGGGTTCTGAGTTGGTGGCTGGGATTGTCGTTTTTAAATTATCCGCAATAGTTACGAAATAATTGTTAAATTCTTGGCATATATTTTTAGGATTAATAATAATGTCGTTGTTAGAAAGAAATGTATTGGATAGAGGAGAGGTTTTAGTTTTGTGCATTAGTTGGTTGAGGACTTTCTATGTACCCTAGTATCATTGTTTACATCATTGGATTTATTTTCAAAGTATGTTTTCCGGGCAGCAATTAGTAGTCTGTTTAATTTATTTCTGTATTTACGACATGTCTGAAAATCTTGGGTATTTTTTAACGAAGTTGTATACGAATAAGGTTTTTTTTTTTTACATAGATGGAATTTAAAAGTGCACATGGTACCCAGAGCTTTCTGATTTTTTGTTTTCTTTCTGTATAATCAAAAATGTGGTCTCATTTCCTTTAATGATGCCGTCATGGTGGACAATAGATAGTTGGATTGGATTTCGCTTGGGTATTCATCTAAGCAGCGTTGATTGGCCATTTGAAATGACCACCGTGATGTCATTCGTCAGAAATTTGTTTGAGACTGTTTAACGTCAAACGGTCATGTATCAAGAACAATTTATTTTTTATATCTTAAGTTGTACATTTTCTAAACAGGTTGAAAGGGTATTTTTACTTGTTAAAAGAAAAGTTACAGTCTAGGGTTGACTTTTAGACATTTTTTGTGTTATAATAAAGAAGTTTACCACAGAGTTCTTCGTCGTCGCCTTCTGGACAATCTTGAATACCATTACATCTGCCTTGATCCAGGCTCACACACTGTTTGCTGTTTCTACATCGGTAATCCCCGGGACAACGGTACTCTGAGAGAAAACATGTAAGAGATAAACATCTTGTATTTGTCGAGACACATATGTGAATTGGTACATAAAGCTTATCTTGTAACAACATTTGATAGCACACCAATTGGTGTGGTAAAATTTCACGTAAGGACACAATTACGATTTCATCTTTCCAACACATCAAACACAACACCCATCTCATTCACATTATACTGTGACAATTTCATCATCCGAACACATGTTATCTCTAGACGTATAGAGAGGCCATGCGGGATAACACTGCCTTTCTAGGCTATGACCTAACTTCCCTCGTATGCTCCATTTTGATTGCTCCTATCAGCGATCGCTCAACAGATCGCGCGACAACAGTCGCTTGTATGCCTTTTGTTTGATGTTCCGCCACATACTAGAACATCTCGTAGACTCAATTAATAATGTAACAACTAGGTGCTGGATATCATTAAGACTGTCGATAGAAAACAAGCACTTGATCTTGTGGAGGATGATTTCGAGTTCTGCTTTCTGTCATAACGTCTCAACTCGAGCCGCACAGACGAAATTGCTTATTTAATGGTCAGTTAATGCAGAGGCGTTAAACGCGATTATACCTGCACTTAGTTGACCGAGATAACGCAATAGACTATAGACCATGATAACGGTCTGGCATATGAAATATGCCAAGGGTAGTACATACGTTTTACCCTCGGCTTGCGAAGATGCGACAATTTCAACCATTTGCCTCTCTGGACAAGGAATAGTGAACTCGTATAATGAGAGGGAAGCATTGATTGTCATCATTATTCTATTCTGTGGAGTTCAAGGATCTTACCTGAACAGTTTTTTTCGTCGGCACCGTAAGGACAGTCATACACACCGTTGCACACATAGTGGATTGGGACACAGTAAATATCTGGACACTTTACGTAGCCAAGTGGACAGGAAAAGTCCTCTTCATGAAACATTCAAGTTTTATAGCGGTTTTAAAACATAATATCAAGAACACTTTTACATAAACTGACAGTTATTGGGAACCTATTGATAAGCAGTTTGAAAAGTCGGCATCATTGTAAATGCAGTGAGAGCAATACGGAGGTTTCGAGTTATGACCTTACGACAGCAGAATGAAATCCCTTTCTAACATGACGTTCGGTTTTTACGCCAAAGGAGGGCAAACTCCTTATACCTCAGCATTGCAGAATGTCGGTTTACAGACAAATATGGTCGTTAATTTCTTACGTATAAAAGAACCCATTTCATAAGATTGTATTATCTTTTATTTCCTAACCTGCAATATTTTTATATGTATAAACTTTGCCGTAAAGTTTAAAGATAATTTCGCAAAGTGACGTCAATTTGATGTCATAACGTCATAAATCGAAAGTACGGTAGCCTACATGGGATGAGTATAAAGGATGAAGGCATATTAAGGTGTTGTTTGGTGGTTAGATATATAGCAAAAACAAACGGCAAAGGCGAAATCTTAGTAACCTAAGGCGTTACCACTTACACTTCCCTTGGTGGGCATTATCGTTCTAAGAGAAGGAATAGTCAATCTCATATTGACAAAGTTCGCAAACAAAGACCAGAATTTGCTTAGAGAATTGCCGCTTTGCATAAGAAGGCTAGAAAGGCCCCTTATTAACCCCATACAATGGGTCTAAAATTCTTATCGATACATTCCCAAGAGTTATTATCCGGTTGGAAGCAGTTTCCTTTAACGGAAAAGTTAAAATCTCTGAAAGCAGATGTTGCATTCATATAGGAAACGCATTTCACAACATCCGAAGAAGTCAAACGCTTTAAAACAGGCTGTCGAGGGTCAAGTTATCTCGGCGTCTGGGTCTTATCACAGAGCAGGGACGGCGTCTTTTCTGGCTTGTGGGTCCATTTTATCTACAGGCATTGATCCTGTGGGACATTGGGTTAAGGTTGATGGGGAATATTCTGGTGGTCGACGGTCCTTTTTCAGCGTCTCTGGCCCGGCTTATATTCCAGAGAGGCGCCGGTGAAAAAGTTGTTGGACAGCCTAACGAACGTTTTCTCTAAAGATGACGCTTATTTATGCGATGCTCCACTAACTGTCCATGAACTTTTTTTGGCAGCCAAGTATGTGAGCGTTAATAAGTATCCAGGTATGGTCTTCCAGTAGAGCTATACTTATCTTTTTGGGACGTTTTTGGCCCAATACTCCTGAAGTGGCAATCGAAGCGATTGACAGCAAGTTCCTTTAACCCACAATGCTTGATACAGTGTAGGTCTAAGGAGGATCTTAAGAACTGGCGACCAGTTTCATTATTATGCGCTGATTATAAAATCATGACTAACACTGTTACAATTTTTAGTAAACGTTTACTGAAAAAGGTGCAGTTGAGCTGCAGTAGTACATATTGAGCATTTGGCGTGTCATGCGTTATTTATAATAACCCCAGATGTAGAGATAGAGAAAAATGTACTTTATAACATGGTGTGCAGGCGCAATATCTATAAAATTCGCCCCTCCGCACTATGTTATAGAGATAGCGCCCCCTATCTCTACAACCTGGGGTTATTACATATAACACATGGCGCCCCAAATGCTCAATATATACTACTGCAGCCCAACGGCACCTGTTTCAGTAAAAGTTTTCTAAACATTGTAATTGAGAAGGCATTGACACGAAGACTACGGTCTGTATGTGGGTCGTCTACTGAGACCAGACATGCTCGGGTCCTGGGCGTTTCATCTTTTCGAGTGGCATGCTCGCCCAGGACCTCATTGTTGTCGTTGAAGATGAGCGCACTGATGCCGCTGTAATAAGCTTAGACAACGAGAAAGCTTTTGACAGGGTGTAGTGGGAATTTATCCTAGACGTGCTTCGGCGCATGGGCTTTGGTCCTGTTTTTAGGGAATGGCAAATATACAATTCTCCAGTCAGCCGTCTCCTAATAAATGGTTTTCTCAGTAATGATGTTTACGTAAAGCGTGACGTTCGACAAGGGTGCCCTCTATCACCGCTTCTTATGTGTTGGGTGCTGAGGTCCTTGGGGTCGCCATCAGAAAGCCTTCTCTACAAGGTATACGGGTGCCGTTTGTGGACGAACCTGTAAAGGTGGCCCAGTATGCAGACGACACGACTATGTTCGTTGGTTGAAATGAAGACTTTACTCTGATAAAGCCAGTATTTGTAAAGCACGAGAAGGCTTCTGAGACCAGGGTAAATAAAGATAAATCAAGTCGCCTCTTTCTGAGAGTTTGGAAAGACAGAGAATACAGTCCTCTAGGTATTGAATGGAACTCAAAATCTATTAAGCTTCTCGTGATTAAACATGCGACGCAGGGTCCTGCTAATTTAAATTGGGCGCCCGCGCTAGAGAGGGTTAGTTGCACTCTTAACCATTGATCAAGAGCTCGCTTTATCTCGTGGGGCGCGTGTTTATTCTGAATCTCCAGGCGATGTCAAAACCTGAGTCTCTTAATAGAATCACTGCTTGGTTTTCGGAGCTTTTTGGAATGCGTTCCGCTTTAGTAGGTATGCCCCAGAACCCGCGTGTTAGCAGCATGCTTTAAGGCAACCTTTATTTTTTAAACCCATGGTTTTTGACGGGGCATGCCTTTTCAGTCAGTCGTCTGATATAGTGAATATAATTTGTCTGATATAGTGAATTGCCCAGGCAGGTCGTGGTTCATTATGCCCAGTTGACATCTGCTGGCAATCGTCAACTTTCCAAGGTGGCACACAAGGAATCCTTGGACCACGTGGTCGGTTTTAGGAGTTTTTTCTGCGGGACGACGCATCTTCTTTTATGTGAGTTTGAGAGAGCGAGGCGTCGCGAGAATGTTTTTTTTATCGACATCTTAAACTTTTTGGCGTCTGTAAAAGGCGGATCTCTGCAGGTCAGATTAGATTTTTGAGCATGTATGTATTATGCTTTTAATAAGTTTGTGAAGAGGTCTATCTATCTGAGGGTCGTGACGTTTTAGCCATATGTGATAAGCAGGTCTTGCCTGTAGCGTGTAGTATCTTCGACCATGGGTTCCACTCAGAGCTTAGATTGGTGTGCAGTACAAACTCATATATATTTTTTTATAAATGCAGAAAAAAGTGACATGCTTCCACCGGGGATAAATACTCAACTGCTTCACCACCACCCAGGATAGTTGCCATCCGCCCATGCTCGCTGCAGGAGCGCTCATCATGGATGAATTGTGTACAATAATAGGATAAAATCATAACAACAAAATTTTCGTCAACAAAATTTTAAAAATAGTTTCAAAGATGACATAAAATTGTTTAAGTGATTAGACATTTTAAACAGATATGCTACTGTAAGCAATATGTTTTGCTAGTTTCTGGGAAATTTCCTTTACTTCTTCCATTGGTTTAATGTCTTGAATTTTAATATTTAAACTTACCACATTTCAGGAGATGCGACATATCTTGGCATCCAATGGCCGCCATGTGTTCATCCTTCTCGTAAATACACAGTGTAGAAAGTTCAGCACAAAAACCATCCTGACAAGTTATTTTGTCAGCTTGACATCCGCTCAAATAATCTAACAAAGTACAAGAAGCTAAATAACAAAAAGGCACAGGTGACAACGTCTTTTCTATTACTGATAAACGTTTGGTACGGATTTTGTTGCCTTCGTGAAACATAATCTTTCAACCATGGCCGTACTGAACTACTTGGTCAATCGATCTTAGGCGTTATGTAAATGACACTTGGTTACATAAAACATAACTTTGTTAGCACATCTTTATTTCATTTATGAAACGCAGGTACATTTTATGAACTCTTCAAGACTGTTTTTGTTTATCAAACAGACTTCCCGTCATTATAAACAGCTTGAGATCAGAATCCATTTCACCATATAAAGTCAACAGTTTATATAACTGGATGTTCTGATGAAGAAAAAAACAGATCCATCCAGAAAAAGTACTCGTCATTCTTTATTATCAGTAGACCCTATAATCAATTGTTCTTTTATTAATTGCCACAACTTAAAAAAGATAATAAAATACATATTACACCTCGGAAGGCCCATTTGAACATAGCACACGTTTCACAATATCGTTATAAGGAAGCTGTTCTGATGACAATAAACACGAACAGTATATAGATGAATAATCAACCAGCTTTCACATGGCAATGAATGGTGCTATGTGGTAATCATAGTCACGCAATCAGCTTCCAAGCGAAAATTTCCATTCGTCTGTGCCTTTTTGTGATTGATTGATTGTTTATTTCGCCAGGTAAAAAAAACACAAAAAACCCCACAAGATAATACACAAAAAGATCCAATTTAATTCCCATCCATACAATCCTCAATACTGAGGACATCATGGGTACATCAGGCAAGACGCATCTTCCCTAGGCAATTCTTATCCCGCCACAAAGTTCTGAGACAAGCCTTGCCACGATTACTCAGTTTTCCTGGCAGAGAAAGATCAAAGTACAATAACAAAAACGCATAGTCCAATCAAATACGCCTTTACACATATAACCCTGCCTCTTCTGAAATACGACATAGGGCCGACACAAGCCAGACAAGCTGGCGCCAACGAATAGCTAGACATAATAAATAGAAGCTCAGCTACATTTTGTAGCAAAGAGTAAGAGTTATATTGTACGAGGTCATCGTGTAGGCCGAGGGTATTCATACAATTGTAATTCGCCAAATGACGAATGTATAATTAATAGCAATTAACCAAATATCACTACATAAAATGGGCATTCTTCATGACCAAACCGGCGAAGGTTTTAATCAACTGCTCGTCTTCCTCAGTGTTTCTATAAATCCTATTTGTAATGTAACGTGCCATTGGCTGTTCAACGACTTCTGGAACGGGTGCTAGGAGAGATAACTGCTTCTAGCTTGACAAGAATTTATAAGTAAATTTGACAAGGGGAGAAATAGAGTTTTACGTCGGGCCTCGCCTTGTCTCGAGAAGATGTGCAACACGCTGCGCAAAGAGAAACTTGATGTGGCCTTTGGAGATCTTTGATGCAAACCATATATTATATATTCGAGGTGTTGGTTTTTACCTGCGGCTTGGTAAAGCCCAGCAGGTCTGTGAGAGCTTCGCGTTATAGGGGTGGTGACAATGTTAATGTTAAGAGATAGGAGTAACAAATAGTCGTCGCAGGTCTCTGAAGAGCTGTCCTTCTTGCTTAATATATGTATATTCTATGTGTATAATGCGTTTACATCTTGATAATCGTTCATTTGTCATTACCTAAAAACCATATCTGGAGTGAGCTTGGAACGATGTAACCAATTTTTTAAAGAAAGTTGTCCTGCATACGGAAGTTATTCTTGCTTATATATATTTTTTATAAATATGTATTACATTATTATGAAATCTGTAATGGTTAATCATAACAACTCGAGATTATAAACCTGTGCAAATCTTGCTCTTGTGAGTTAATCGAAAACCGGAGATGATGTATTACTTTCATCGTTAATCAACAGCCATGTGACAGTGTTATTTATCTTTTTATGACCAAATCAAGAGGGGCAACATTATACCTAAGTTGATCGTGCATCTGATAGTTGCAACCCCTTCACTTGTCGAACAGGTTCCAGGGAGGTGCCGATTCTACAGACATTTCTGACATAAGTCAAAAGTCTTAAATAGCTTATTTTTAAACCTAGACAATTCAGATTTATTATATATTATATTCATGCCATTAAATAACAAGAATATACAAAACCACATAGAATAATCGAAACAGAAGTGCTAAGTCAGCAACTCAACATTTTGAATTAAGTCAGAAATTGCTTTGCAGAATCGGCCCCTGCGTTATACTAAGTTTTATCTTAGGGAATGTTTTACATCAAATGCACTAGCAATGCATATTCCATATCTTGACGACTGCACCTTATACCCCTTGTAGGTAATTACAGCGTTTCATACCAAGCAAACAAACAATATCGAGAAATTTATGTTTTATAACTGTACCAAGTAATGCTTACCACACTTTTGAGCTTCTCCTAGTGGCCTTAGTCCCGGTTCATCTTCAAAGAGATCCCCTGGACAATCCACCCGACCATTACATACTTTACTGTGAGGTATCAATTCCCCACCATAACACACAAAGGCGATAGGGGACACATTCACTAAAATTCAACAGATTAAAACTTGGCTAGGATCAGTGCATTGATATTTGTTTTATAAATTAATCATAAAAAATAATTTATTAACCCGAAGTATGAAACGAGTCATTCACACACATCAACGGCATTGAAGCTCATGTCAGCACAGATTGATGACGAAGCGCCCTGTAGCGGGAAATAGTGGTCACTCAGACGACTTTATGTGAAATCATGGGTTATTTTTAACCCACATGTGCCAAGCAAATATAAGATTTATATCCCATAATAGTCAGGCGATTCAGTCAATAAGAAACTGCGCGAAATGAGACAAAACTCATATGATGCGCATCTACGTCATATGAAATGTATAATGGTTTTGAAAAACCACATTGCCGTTGATGTGGGTAAATGGCTCGTTTCATACTTCGGGTTAATAGATTTCTGCTATCACCTATATATGTGTATGAAAGAAATTCAGAGTATAAATCTCATTATTATTCTATTCGAAATTAGTTCATATTTATCATCTCACAATGGCAAATATAGATGTCAACAAAAATGAATAGAAAGCTTTAAATTGAGTCAGCGGGTTATTCAAGAAAATGCTGAGAGATTTTTTAATTTGAGCTACAAAACAAAAAAAATGCATTTTAGTTCAACATTTGTGTATGTACTCTTGTCGAAGAGACTAACTAGAAATAAGAAAAGAACAATAAATAGTGAAATTCATTGAGTCACAAAGATGACATTTTCTCTTTTGTCTGGGTAAACTTTGCCACCTTGCATTTACTATTGGTAGTCTATGGATCATAAATTGTAAGAAACACTTATTGTTTAAATATTGCAATAAATTATATGAAATTATTTTAAAAGTTGAGGTTTTCCTTAAAATGTCTGGTTCGGGAAACCCGATTTTTCATAGAACATTTTGCTAATATTTTGGAGCGCAAAGGCTCATTTTAGTCTGATTACTTTACCTGTACTGCAGTCCAACTCATCAGTCCCATCCCAGCAGTCCCTCCGTGTGTCACATCGCGTCTCATTCCCGATACACTGACCATTTGTGCATTGATAATCACTGGGGTCGAGACAAGCTTCAAATTCGCTCAACCCTTAAATTATACCATTACACAGTTTATTACAAAGAAGGTATACCTAACAAACAACTTAAACAAGAATTTGTTATAGAAAATTGTTTTAAGCTACAGTCACAATGATCGTACGAAATTTTGTCGTCGTAGTAAAAATGAAAGGTGTGTCGTGGACAGATCGTGCTAAAATGTCCAAAATATTATTGGAGTGGTCACAAGGTCTACGATACATTTAAGATGGTTTGGCGATAGAGACGCAACAGACAAAAAAATATGTCCTGGTGATGTCGCGGATGCTTCGCAAGTCAGTCATGTGTCTGTGGTGAGTTGTCGGGGAGTTGTTCTTCTCATGATCCTGTCGTGATTCACTCGTGGGATGCGCGTACGACAGTCGTGTAACTGTCGCAAGACTATCGTACAA
>JAVFBY010237098.1:0-10728 GCA_034781015.1 Tonicella lineata | reverse complement strand
TCTTAAAACAGGGTGTCCAAATGACCAAATCTGCCAATTGTTCAATTTAGGGTGTCCAATTGGACGGGTGTCTGGTCTGGCTAACCCTATGCCTTACGGTGAGTATGAGCTTACCTCGCCGCTCATATCATATTGTGAAAATTGGACACCCAGTTAATTAAAAAGTGAAGGAAAATGACAATTTTTGACACCATACTTTAGATTTCTGGCTTGGCCCCTGCTTGTACTCTCCATTTGGAATATAGTGAGACCAGTTAATTAGACTATAAAACACTGAGAAAGATATCTGACTGTATTCAATTTGAAACTGTTTTTTTTTTCAGATTAAGATTACAGAGAAAACAAGAAAAAGAGAAGAGCGTGAGGCACTTGGAGATGAGGTGAGCTTATTGTTTACATTCCAATGATAACTACACAATTTCTCTGGTAATACTACTCCATGCATTGTCAACCTCACTATTGTCATTTATAATGATTTTTTTAAATTCTTAATACCCGATGATAAATGTATATTTAATTATGAGCAAGTACTATCAGGCAACCAATGTGGATAGACAGTGGCTAAAAAGGGAGACAATTATGCCACCCTTTTAACAGGTAGAGCAATATATGTCATTGACTAATAATAGTATTATTCAATTGAATATTCATATCATGCTATTGTTAGGCAATGAGATACATGACATTGCCTGTTATGAGGGTGGTCTAGTTATATCCTTTTGTTTTCGTTGGTGATCCCCAATGTTCAGGTTTGCTGATCAAAGCCAGTCAAATGGGATGCGTCTACTGATGTACATATTTTTATGTTTTGCAACCTCTGACTTGGAAATGATGTACTAAAGAATGCATTCACATGTAACTTTAAACATTTTTGATATAGAACAGTCATACAACATGTATTAATAACCAAATCGATTCAGTTTAATGTAACTATTTAATCATTCTCCAGGCGCCACCAAAGCAGGTGCCCAAGACGATCGAGAGCATGAGGGTGTTTGACGAGACTATGGTCAACCCAGAGGACCAAGAGGTAACAGTCATTTCTCCATATCCTGTCTTAACATTTTAATAGCTAAGAAACCTATCAAAATGCCCAAGATATGTATTATATATAAACTCTTGGACTCAATTCCATACAGCAAGTTAATCGAAATGTTGGACAACAGATTTTATTTGTTTATCTTAATAATGTCACCAGTTTATTAGTAATATATATTTTTATAAATGCTGAGAAAGAAAATTTGACATGCCTCCAACGTGGATCGAACCAGGACCTTTGGATAACAGGGCCAACACTCTACCATAGAGCGAGTAATACATATTTTTAAATGTAGAGAATCTCAACATATGTATATATGTAAAACATATGTATATAAATAAGCTTACATTGTTTCCCAATTCTCCCTACTCAAGGCTGTAAAAGAGAAAGTGAGACGAATACAACCTGATCAAAACTTAAAAAAGCTCATCTACTGAACATGTCCTGTAACTGAAGTATTTAAGTTTAATGGATGTTTTTGAGGGGTTTCTTTTCTTAGTGAAAAGTCAAATTTCTTCTGGCAGGACTTTTTTCATACATTTTATTTTCAGGTATTGAAAGACGAAGCTCAGGATGAAATGGCCTCCTATTTCAACCGAGAAACAACCCCAAAGATACTCATCACCAGCAGTGAGAAAATCAGAAATGTAAGAGAAATAAATTCTCATATACACATGTACATATCATGCAATAAAACAATAATTAAACAGTCAAAATGAATAAAAATGAAGTCTCGTAAGGTGACTTAGTTTATGTTAAAACAAATTAGAAACATTTTTTATTCACAAGTGCCTTGTTAACAGTGAAAAAATTCTGCTATAAAGGTCTGTCCATACCACAACATTTAAACGACTTAAAATGCCAAAGTGGTTTAAAGCCGGATTAACTTTGGTCGTCTTATTAACTGACACATGGTGGATTTAAGCTGGTTTAACTTCACCTACTTTGTTTGTAGCTTCGAACTGGTTTTTACATTTAAACTGGTTTAGAACACACACATTTGAAAGGACCTGGCCATGAGTCGTTATAAATACTTCTGATATATAATAATTTAGATGCAACCATGTCAAAATGGGATCACCTGTATGTAATCTTGCTGTATCTTAACCAGCTTAACTCCGCCCATGTGAACGGACACATTTAAATGGTCTTGATTTTAAACGAGCTAAGAATTTAAACCAGTTTAAAATAGGCAGTATGTTTTAAGCTACATACTGACAGTACTGGAAGAAGATCTAAATTTCACTCTTTATGTTTGTATTAGCTCGCCTGTACGAAGTAAGGTCAGCTTATGTTGTACCCTTGGCGTCGGCGTTGGTATCAGTGTCGGCATTAGCCATGTAAAGGCTTCTGTAGTTGAATATGCTGAGGCAATTTCTCTGAAATTTTACACACAGCTTGCCTGTCAGGAGTGCCCAAAAAGGATGTCCTAGTTCTGTTTGAGCTACATGTAAGGGACATCAGGGAAAATTCCCCCATGAGCATGGCATTAAACACCAATCAATCAATCCTTGGAACCATTTGTTCATTTCCGGTCAGAAAAGTTTCCAAATTTAATGTTCCATGTAAGAACTGTTGACTTTCTCAGACTGATCAAGAAGTTTTAAGGCAGACATTTTGATGACTCACTTATGGCCAGGTACTGTATACATGTATATATTGGTTTTCACAAAGGCCCTATGTTTTCTTGTCTTTCAGAGAACATATAAGTTTTGTAAAGAGTTGATGAGGATTATACCCAACTCCGATGTTTACTTTCGCCAAAATGCTGACCTTAAAAAGCTCATCCCATTAGCGTGCGGTCGAGGTTACACAGATTTGATTGTAGTCAATGACGACAGGAAAATACCCAGTATCCTTTTCATATGTTTCTTATATTCATAAAACAATTTGGGATTTATAAAGTAAGGGCCTGGGCACCTGAGGCATAAAATTCAGGAGCAATTGTCACTTCCCCCAAATTAAAAACCTCTAAAATTCCCCCAAATTAGGGATCAGAATTGCCCTCAAATTGTTAAGGGTGTAACAATACATAAAACTATTGATTTATCGCAATAGTTGCTTCCACTATAGTCAACTTTTAATAGTTTTCTGCTGATGCAATAGTGTATTGCAATAGTTTCAATAGTTGGCCCATCTCTGGCATAATTTTTATTTAATACATTCAAATAGCGCATTTAAAGACTATGAATAACCTACAAAAAGTTAGAAAATACTATTGTTTAACTTTGTTTCAGGGTTTTTCCAACTTTCCGACGTAATAACTGTTAGTCTATTGCATTATTGCAAATTTTGATCTTTCAAAAAATCTTTGACGTACTCAATTTTAACAAAATCTTACCGCACCACTATTGCAATAGTATCGCAATGGTGGCCTCTTTATTGCAATACTTTACAAGGAACGCAAGATGAAAATGTATTATCTGTCAACTAAATTTGTGTCTCTCTGATTAATTAGCCAAGTCGTGAGGTAATAAAAATGGCCACCTACAAATGGCCACCTTGTTTTCTAAATTTAATAAAACTGAGTGTTAAGTTCAAAGTTGATTATTGATTGATACTGTATGAACATCTTTAAAAACTAGAAGTAAGCTCCTTTTTAACGACATTAAAATAAATGTTCAGAGTAGATAACTTTAAGGTCAAAGAGAAATTGAATTAAGCAACTTTAAAGAGACATGGGTGCCCAAAATAATGTATTTTTTGCATAATTATAGAATTACATGAGTTATACTTTTTTTTCTCACGAAGCAGAAGTTAGAAGCTTTTCGTTAATTCCACCTCCAACTTTTTAGGCTAAGTAGAAGTAACTAAAAGTATTAAATTTATATATGCTTCCAGAAAATATTAAAATGAAGGGGCAGCAACGGCCTTGATAGACATTCATACCTTAGCATAAAGAAGGCCTGTGAGCTTGATAGGCGAAAATCCACTTTTATTCTCGCAAATGATTGGTATCTATTTAAACCTTACCCCTTAGCGATATTCATTAAATGTCCCTTAAACGTGATACAGCACGAGCTTTTTGAATCGAGTGATAAAAATTAATGGGTATCTAATAATGCCGGTCGGCACGCCCTCTTTACTTTGGCATTGATTTTTAGCACGAGTTCTCTTTGCTCGTACAGACCAAGTACTCAATAAAAACATTTCATTTTGACGGGAGTGTTTTAATTTATGGACAAACATTAACTCTACGTAAACTCCTGCCAATCTGAATTTATTGATAAAAGGGATTTTGGATGCCGATGTATCTTTAATCTACTAATTTAAAAGCAAATGTTATCATGCACAGGTAATCTTGACATAAATAAATTTAATATTGATTTCTTTTTTCGCACCGTGTACAGACTTATCATAGCCCTGAAGTTGAACATAACTTCATCTGCATGTCCGAGTGTAAAAGCTTTAAGGTGGTATCAGGAAGCTGTTTTTTTGTGATGACCTATTTTTGTTCTGCCCCTATCTTTGATCTTGTCGGTGACGTGAAGGGTGGTTTCTTCCACCCATTTGCCTGGCTCACATCATGTAGGTCAAATACCACTGAGCATGGGGTTAAATACAAGTCATTCTATAATGAATCATTTTGTTGGGATATTAAAACTAGTTAAAGCTGCACATGTGTTAATGAATCTGAACATCCAGCCCTCATGTTATTATTGATTACAGGGTGCATTAGCGGCGGAGTTGGAGGGTGTGGCACACATGATGCTGGAGGTCACCACTGATGTCATAAAACTAGATAGAACAACAGCAGTCGAGGTTTGTTTAAAAAGTCCCCAAGATATACACTAGAACTTCAAAGTGAATTATTGTTCAATTTTTTGGTCGGTTTTTGTTTTAATCATAAATGTAAATAAATAATGTAATTACAAAGATATCATATTGGAAATTTGTTTTGGCGGGGGCTTCCTGTGCCCTGGTTTTTTAGCTGATTTTTGTGGCATCATTTTTTGTATCATGTGGTTGTCCTGTACCTTCTTGTTTGTTGCCACTGATGTGGACAGTGGTTTCCTTCACCCATTGGGCTGGAACTTTGGCACATCGTCATTTAAGTCAAATAATGTTATCTTTATAAAACCCAAATCAAACAAATTAATTGATAAAATGTGATTTCAGGCTGCATTGAGTGTGAATAAGTTCTATCTAGCTTTGAGATTACTGAAGACTTTGAGGGAATCTGAGAAGATACAAGCTGTGAATTCAGACGGTAGAACATTGTTACACATCCTGGCACTCCGGTCAACTCCACACACTGACACGGATCTACAATTACAGGTACTCTACTTAATATGTAGGAATAAAGTATGTACTATATAACCAGACATGTAGGATGAGGCTTATCCAAAAATATACACATTTAGATTGACCAACAAGAGCCATAATTTTTCTCACACTTCCCTTTTATTTGCATTTTTTGGTAGATTGTGTATAGACATTTGGAAGAGGTCTGGTGTGGATATATATAAGTTTGAACAAGCATTTGAAAACACCATAGATCAATAGCTTCGACAATGGAGCGTCCTTTTGAACGCCGGTGGCATACTGAAAACGCATTGTCTGTCCGTCCGTCTGTAGACGCAATTTTGTCCAGTCTACTACTTCTACAATTTTTAACGGATAAGTTGAAATTTTCTATACACATTTATTGTGGTATGAAATTGTACACGAGTTCAACCAAATCAGACTTAAATTTTAATAATATAAGTATAATTTTTTATTTTTTGCATGGTTAGCCTATATTGTGATGTATTCAGTTCCATTTCGTGTTAAAGGACATATCAATAGGCTATTATTTGCAAAGCTTCCTCATTATGTCACTTTACTGTTCCAAACAAGGTATTTACTGCTAGCCCATAAAGATTTGTGAAGTGGGCATGAGATTAAAAAAATACAAAAACAACTCTTTGGTACAAGTATAAACCATATTTCTATGTTTTTTTCAAGCAAATTTGTTGTGATGTCCTGTTTTTGTCCTGTCCAGTCCTTGTTCTGCCTTTGATGTTGCCGATGACGTTAAGGGTGGTTTCCTCCACTCACTTGACTGGCACTCCGTCTTATTTTATGAAATACCCCTGAATACGATGTTAAACCATCATTCATTGAATCAAATCAAATGATTGTTTTTAGATTGCAGAGTTGTTACTGAAGAAAGGCCTGTCTCTAACAAAAACAGATAAATTTGGATGTACTCCACTCATTTATTGTGGACTTAATCATCACTATCATCTGGGACGATTTCTTTTAGGTACGTAATCATTTTCATAACTTTTACCCCAAGGTGAACAGGGTCTAGATCTTACTCACTCTCTTGTTGGGACTTTTCTTGTTGTTGTTGATGTAACACTTACTAAATGGGCTATTTCTGTCAATAATGCAAGGATTGTTCTGGTAATTGGGCAGTATATCAGGGCCTGCTCATCCAAAGACATTTTTTTCGCCCAAATTTTAGTCAAAGTATTTTTATTTTAGCTATTTTTATCTTCCTTTAGTCATAGATTTTTGGGGTAAAATAATGTCAGGAAAAAAAATGATAGGCAATGCTTCTTTCTTCTTTTCAAGACAGTCGGCAAACTCGTCAAGTTCAACCTTCTCTTTACAATTTGTTTTGCCTGGCTGCTAGCCTATTAATCCACTCTACACATATATAAACGAATATATGAAACTTGCCGCATGCGCTCTTTCTGGTCTGAGAAAAGCGTCCGGCCGCACAAATGACCACGTGACACGGAAGGGTCAAATGCGCATGTTGTAGTTCACAGACACTTCCATTTTATCGTAACTGAAACCAAAACACAACGGAGAGGTTGAAGTTGCCCTGTTTTATTGAAAAATAAACGAATCTTCGATGTTATGACTGGCAATTTTGCCCGAGCGACGAATCGAATGCCTGGGACGTGTGTGGACGCAAATACGAGCGATTAATTGCCTTTCATGTCAAAGACTACCACCAGGTTTTTCTTTCACCAAAATTTTCGTCACTTTCTTTATTGATTACCTCATTATAGGATTGTCCAACTATCTTCTTACTATATGATTCAGAAAGTACAGCATTTTACCTTAATTGTGATATTTTTTATAACACTGGTTCAAAGAGTTCAAATTTGAGCAAAAATGTTACACTTTTTGGTAAGGCGATCTAATTTTGACTCATACATATATACAGATTGCTTTTTTCATCCGGATGAGTGTGCATCCATACGATACCACATGTACTATTAACTTAACATGTCACTTTGACACAACATTCTTCTCCAACACCAGATGGCTAGATTTGATTTAAATCTAAGCATTTCTTGTTTGTTTTTTTTTTCTCCTGCCCTTGCCCTGTCTTGTCTTTTATATTGCCAGTGGCGCCAAGGGTGGTTTCCTTCACCCATTGGGCTAGCACGCCGTCATATAGGTAAAATATCTCTGGGAACGACGTTAAACTTGAATCAAACAATCAAACCAAAAGCTTGACCCCTTTCCTGGTAGGTCTGGAAAACACCCCTTAGGCTTAAATTAGCCCACGTACTTACCCTAGAAAAAGCTGCCTTACGTCAAAATCATTTTTCAACATTGTTCTTGTTTACACAACCCAAAAACACAAAATACACTATGTTATGCTGGACTGTCCTTTTTTCTGGTAAAAGTAAAATTGTCCCTCAATTTTACGGACATGAAACTGAAAAATACCTTCGTAAATCATATTTGACAAATAACTTTGTGGATGTGAATGAAAGCAACTGTCAACTCCACTTGAGCTACCCTTGAGGATCATGACATTAAACACCAATCAAACAAATTTTTTTAAGTCAACTTTTTACTAATGTAATTTCCTGAAATGTTCAATAAAATTTTTTTTTATAAAAACAAAAACTTAAAAACAAGTTTATATATATTCATACATTAAAAACTGTTTTTGTGGCCTCCAGGGTATATATGTAATAAAGACAGGCCGGAAAACTGTCCTCTTGGATTCTAAAGGTTAAGATAATATCTGTTTCTATTTTGGTTGTATGATTTTAACTGATTATTTTAACCGTTTGGTTCATATTTTAGCTTAATTTATAATCAATGTCTGTTTTATGTTTCTAGTTTGTTCGTTCGTGTGTGGGAGGTACTAAGAATGGTTACAGCATTTGTTGTGTTCCTCTGATGTCTGACCACGACAGAACTTTATTGTTTGAGTCCAGGTTCGAGTGTGGTAATCTCGCCAAAGTCATACAAGTGTAAGATTTACATTTCATATGTATAAATGAAGAGGCTGCAAATCTAAAAATAAAGTTGGTTTTAAAAGATACACTGTAACACAGCATAAATGGTGTCATGCAAGTAGAAATTTCATGTTTGGAAATTGTTTATTATCTTATTAAAGCCACCGGGTGGACTTTTAATATCGTATTTGTTATTCGTATTGTCTCCATAATCAGCTTGTTAGTCAATTTTATTCAAATCTTGTAAATCATAGTAAATGATTGTTAGTTTATTATACATGTGGCATATATGGCTTAAATTGTGATTTTAATAGATATAGATATTTGGTGAAATTTCGCCAATTTTATTACATCGCCACCAGACGCACCTCATTATGGCCTAAAAAGTCCATACAATTTTATGCTTTATGTTTATAGCTATAACAAGAAAGTGATAAATTTTACCCACACTCTGGTCACTGGTAATCCTACTAAGTCATTCTATTCTCAATGTTCTATATTATACAATTATGGACTTTGTACCAGGTGTATATGCTGTGATATTAACCCAAAGAACCGATATATTTTCTTGGGTCAATATCAACTGCATGATCGCCTGGTATAAAGCCTATTAGTGTTTTATTATGTAAGAAATTCTAACACATTTGATCAGTTGCCAAGTTGGGCAACATTAGCATTACAACGAAGAACATTTTTCGTCATGGTCATGGTTCGGAGTCAACCGATGACGTGGTTCATTATGATGTCGTGTTTTGCAACCACTTTTAGAAATGAAATATACACTGGATTTTTCCTCAGAGATCACGTGAATATCTCTCGGCAGTTGAATATTGACTCGCTCTGTATGAAATGTAATCAATATGTTGTGATATCTAATAGCCACGTGGTCCTGGGTTCAAATTTAGAAGAAGTATGAACATTTTTCTTTCTCCTCATTTATGAAATATATACAGAACAGACCTAAAAAAAGATGATTTGTTTGTTTTTGTGTGATCAACTTTCTTGTGCCAGTGTGATTTGTCTTCAGAAATTTATAGAACATACAGTCAAACAATCCATGATTGCTTCTTTTCTTGTTTCATCTGCTGGTAGACCTCCTTACTTATTGACGTTGTGGAGTTAGCATAGTGAACATAGTGAAAACTGTATCCTCTGCCCACCCATGATTGGTCTGAAAATACACCTATATACACCTTAAATTATTATGGTGGAATTGATAGATGCCCAACATCAAAATGTATTCTCTGTCTTGATAAACTGTTAAACATGAACCATATTATTTTTTCACCATTAATGCTTATTAACTATTGGACATGGGTAAGTTGGCTAGTTTGGATATGTGACGACCTCTCAATCTGATTTCCGTTTGTCTATTTTACATCGCCCTCCCTTTCAATTTACCTTAGCACTCAGGCCTTGCAGTAACTGTCAAATTCACTTTGACAAGATAAAGGGTATGAAAATTATGGATTACATCGATTTGCTCGACGGAGTAGTCACTTGTACACAGTTGAATACAAACTGACCAATATTAATCTGTTTTAATTATGGTCAAAACTAAAACTTGAAGGAGATGTTTTCTCGCGCTGCTGTTTGCAAGTTTTTTGCTTGAAGACAGGTTTGATTTTAGTGCCATCCGCCAATTTTATCGACACCTATGGGTTGTTTATGGAACCACAGTTCCCCTGCCTTTGGCACATCGTGGATGGTATTGGTGGCAATATAGAAAGGATAATCTGTGTTTGAGTAATATGTGGGCCTGAGAGATCTGAATTTTTGGTAAATTGTGACAGGGCACCTTGATACATTCAATGGAACGTCCCACATCTTGGGCTTAACTTTTCAAATATCGCAAGGATTTACGCCAGTGTAAGTTTTAGTTTGTTGTTCCTTGAACTCAAGGTACATGTACTCGCGCCCTTTGTTGTCGTTACACTGACTCACATCACCCCAACACATATTTCTGTGTTCTGTATCACCCCGTAGGCCAAGGTGTACAGTAGTGAAAAACTACATGGAATTTATTATTGATGTCTGTGAGTGGCTACCAAATTGCCCTGACTCCCATAAAAGGTCTATCTCTTCATCTGTGGCTGGGCCGGCTTTATTTGATAAGTTACCTTTACCTTGTTGTTTGAGTTCCTTTTGTTTCGATTTGACAGTTTCCCGAAGGGAGTGAATAAAAGGTCAGATATCCGTAAATATTAATAGCCATGGCACTTCAGATATCTCTCAAAGCTAGACACAGTACAGCCCTCATCAAAAAGCAAGCCCTAGTACGCTTGAGTGCGCTACAGCCCACTAAAGCGCACTAAAGCACACTAGAGTGCACCACAACCCACAATTAACAGACAGTCTATCATTGGAGTTGCGCATTAAAGCGCATTCAAGTGCACTAGAGCAACAGAATGACACACCACCTAGCGCGCTAATTTGCTTTTTGATGTGGGCTGTACTGTAGCATTGATCCCTGGGATGCCGGTTTGTAAT
>JAVFBY010236987.1:0-10728 GCA_034781015.1 Tonicella lineata | reverse complement strand
ATATAGTGCTCCAAATGTCCGTCCGTCAGTCTGTCTGATTTTCCGCCTGTCACACTTTGGTTTCCTCGAAAACTGTTAAATATTTTTTCACCAAACTTTATATTTAATTCATGCAGGTACTTCTGTTGTGGCTTTTGCTATTTTTGTGTTTTATGTTTATGTATTCATGGGCAGGGGATATAGATGACTTTGTCTTCTTGTTGATAATGGGATAGATGCATATTAAGGAACCATCCCCAAATTATAACGTATAAATTGTAAACACGAGATTGGAAATTTTTTTAATAGCAGAATTTTGTAATTTTTTTTTTCAACAGACATGGACTCCTATAAGAAGATGAGTGAGGTTGGCGTCTGTTTATTTACGGCTGAAAAGTATTCTTTGTGTGTAAAAATCCTTGAGGCTTCTCAAAAATTTCGAACCAACCAGAAAGGAATAACCATGAGAGTGCTGCTCACTTTAGCCAATGCACATTCAGCCCTCAAGAATGAGGACCAATCAATTGGCTTGTTTCAAGAGTGCTTGGCAATTGCTACTTCAATCCACGATCAGTTATATCAGACGAAAGCTTTGGTAAATATAGCCAGTATAAATCAAGATCTTGGGGACCAGCACCAGGCAATTGTCCATTATGAAAAGCTATTAGATTTACAGGCAGAGCTGAGAGAAGAAGCTGGGGAGGAGGGTGTCTTGCCAGATTTCTGGAGCCCAAGTTTGGAATCGGCCCTTCATTTGAATCTAAGTGTTGCTTACAAAATGATTGGAAATATGGTTGAAGCAATGAAGCATGCAAAAAAGTACATACTGCTTTTAGAAGAACAAGACATCACGGGAAGGCAACGTGCCGAGTCGTACTACAATATAGGAATGCTAAACGTTATCCTGTGTAACTACCAGGAAGCTATAGAAAATTACCAAAAATTTTATGACCAGGCTCGAAAGAAAAGAGACAAAAAGGCCATTGCACAGGCGTACGGATGCCTAGGAGCAGTGCATGCATCGCTACATAATTGGAAACTAGCCTTGAGCTACCATGAACAAGATGTGGCGATATCCACAGGATTAGGCCAGTGGAGAATGCTGTGCCATGCCTATGAGATGATGGGAGACACATATATGATGAAAAAGGATTACCAATCTGCCGTGGAAGCATTTGAATCAATGTATAATGCTTGCAGGGGAAACGACAACTTCTTAGACGCGATGGCATTTTGCAAGACAGCTAATGCTTATAAAGCCATGAACAAGTACCAGTACAGTTTATATTTTTACGAAAAGTCAATGTCAGTTTCTGAAGGAGCTGAGTTTAAACTTGTCCAAATGACATGTCTTTTTAAAATGGCACAGGTTTATATGAATTCCACACAATTATCTGACATTGAACAGGCTTTGGAGTATTTCCATTTGCTCATTACTCATTTTCAAGAACAAATTAAAAAATATCGTGAAGAGTCTTGCCACTGCGAGCCAAACTTTCACGAACAGTTACAGGAATGCTATGATGGTTTGCAGTCAGTCTTGGTTAAACTTGGTAATGAACAAAAAGCTCTCCAATACGCTGAAGCTTTTCATTCTAGGTCAATCACAGAGTTGGGAAGCAGACTTATAACATCCAAATATGCCCCATGGAAACACCAATCAGGTTTACCGACTGTCCAAAAAATCTTAAATTGTGTTGCCCAACAGAATAGCACAGTTTTATATTTTTCAGTGTTACCAAGACAACTTTTGTTATGGGTCTTCTGGGAATCTGGAAAAATAAGAAGATTTTACAGCAGTAAAGCTTCTGAAGAAGAAAACATGGTGGAAATGGTAGGTTTCGCCACTACAGTGGTTGAAAGAAGTCATTTGGGATGCTTTATATAGCTGCCCGTTGATTGAAAAAAATAAAAAAATAATCTGACCCCAAAAATATTCAATATATAAAATACTCAAAATCAAAGAAAATATTTAATTTTCTTTACACAATAAAATGTAACCTTTATATAACTATTAGCTTTTATTCTTCGCGATAAAGTGCGCAATTATTGAAAAACAACCCAATCCAACAGAAGGGTAAAAGGCAGGGGATAATTAGGGTGGATTTGAACAAGGCGTTTACAGTAAGTTCTTGGCCTAATAACGTGTTCTCAGCAACATTATTTCAGGCAAGATTTAATCCAATGAGCCTTTAATTCTCATCAGAAGCTACTTGGGCACAGGGTTGCGTTAATGTTGCTGAGGTGATGGCAAGTAGATATTATTAAACACCCAATTTCTATTACTTTTGGAATGATTTTAAGGAGATATATGGTGTTTGGAATTTGATTGTTTTGTCTATTAAGGTGTGGAAATTATAGATTCAAGTCCGACTCAGTTACCGGTTCTAAAAAATTACATTTCATGTGAATTTATAATTTTTTTTTTGATTGATTCGAACTCTGTTGTCAGCCATGTTGAAAATCCTCGCCTTCTAGCAACCGTTTTCTTACCTCAAACACAAACAAGTTCCTTTTTCACCCCTCGGGGGTCTTGAGTATGTTTTGAAGATTGAACATACTGACGACTCAAAGAGGAAGTGTAATTTTTCAACATGCAGAGCATTCATAGCGTTTCACATGTCTATTGTGTTGCATCTGATCTAGTTAATGTTGCAGTCCGGCGGGTGGGTGGGAGCTTCCTGATGTCCCAGTTCTGTTTGAGCATGGTGGTACATACAGTACAGCAATCTTCAATTTTGAAATATTGACGCATCATCATGGCCAGCACTAAAATGACAGTTCGTTACCTAAAATATATAAAGCAGCGTTTCCCGCCGTTGTACATGTATTTAGCCGAAAAGCATTCTAGACTGTCAAATACATTTGTATTTAACAGCGTGGTTATCATAGAATGCAACAACAACAACAAAACAAACTAAAATTGCTGGCAAATTTCTGATATCATGAGCTCTTTCAAAACAATTTATGAAAATAATGGAATGATATCAATTTGTTGTAAAAGTGATATTTGCTTGCAGAGAAGGTGGAAATTTACACTATTTCCTTTCCAAAGACAATTTAGCTTAAGTATTTAAACGGTTGACTCTAATATTGTTTAATAAAACAATTTGTAAATTGTACAGCAGTTAATGGTGCATTTAGGCCTAAGGCAGTTTGGTAGTACAGTACATGTATAGGCCATTTGGGAGAACCTGTAAGAAAGTCTGCCATGTATTCTGAACTAGAGTCTTTCCTGATTAAGAAAAAAATGATGAAAGTCCTGTCTAAACATCACAATAAATGAATCCGTGTGGTATATTGGCTATTACCTGTTTGTAGTTAGGCCGACTTTGGATCAAGCAATTTATATACCACTTACTAACAGATTCTGAAATAGAAGCCTGTATGTTCGAACGCAAATAGCAGGGCGATAAAAATGTGCCCTTTGATATTAAAAAACTGAAGGGAAAAAAAGGAGCTAATAGCTGGCCATAAAATCCCTTTGCAGCTTTACATTTATGTTATAACACCTGAAATAGATATTCCACGAAACTTATGTTGCAAAAAGAATATGTAACAGTTCAGTTTAAAAATAGCCTACAAATTTTTATGTTCTCAAGTTTGACATGTGGTTGTATTAAGTCTTGTTGTACTTATATATCTAAATTTTAAATCAGGTACATGTATAAACTTATTATGGATGTAGAGAAATGACATTTTACATGCTATATATATATATAACATTTATTTATTATTATTTATTTTTTATGTCAACTGCACAGCTCAAACAACATATACCATTCTATGTCAGTGGTATTATGAATGGACAGTCCCAGGTGGAGGCATGTCACATTTTCTTTCTCTGCATTTATAAAAAAAATATGAGGACCTCAGTCAGAGTAGATCAGCCTTTGTGTTGACTGAGTGTTTATTATGTAAACTGTTATCCTCGCTAAATAAAGTTTTATTATTATTATTATCTGGCTATTCACCTTTGTCTACCAAGCAAACAAACAAACAATAACATGTAATCTATTGGAGTACTTTGTGAAAAGTATAAGTTTTTTCTCATTATTCATTTATAGATTGAAAGTATGCTGTCTGAAGTGAGAAAGGGGCGTAACTCCAGGGAAATGATCACTGGTTGTGAAAATAGAGCCTTGCCACGGAAACAAGCTTTCTTAGAAAAACTCCAGGAAGCCAACGAAAAAAAATCAAAGAAAATTAGCAGTGTGAAGGAACCGGGTTTGAAAGTAGATTCCAGAGGCGAAGTGATGAATAAATCCTCTGTTGAAAATAGTCAAAATATTAGTCGCAGTCTATATAATAAACTACTGGCGCCTATTGAAGACATTTTGTCTGAATTGCCCACTGGAAGTTCCATAACTATTATTCCGGATAAATGTCTTGGAATTTGCCCATTTGGAAGTTTGCAGGATTTCACAGGAAAATGCTTTGGGGAGAAGTTCAATATATTTTACCTTCCAAACATTTTCAGCATGGATATGGTGACAATAAATGAACAAGAATGGTTGAAGTCACAGGACCAACTTGATTTTCAAAGATCACAGTCACGTTTGGCATCAACTAGCAAATATATGACACAATATATACTCGAAAACAACAGCGCACTGACTGGCGCAAGACTCGACACTTCATCATCAGTGAATCCAAAACGCATTGGAAATCCCCGTCTGTTAAAATCTGTTAATGGCCGACATACAAGACTTAAAAATACTTCACCAACAAAAGACGGAAAAAGTTTTCCATCGCCTGAAAGCATTCAATCTGTTTCATCATCACACCTTGTTGGATTCCAATCTTCTGAGCATGCTCTTCTCAACAGTTCATCCCATATGGTATGTGCATAGAATTTGTTTTAACCTCCTCAGGTAATTGTGCATTGGAGGAACAGACCCCATTTCAATGTAGTAATGTACTGAACAAGTCTGAGATGTTTTATTGGCCTTGAGTACATGAGAAATGTTTTGGGGTGAACTGCAAAGATCGCAGGCTGTTTTTTGTTATTTGTTATTTTCCCAGGTTTCCACCACACAACTGTGATGAACAGTCATCGTATGAGTAAAATGACTTTGAGTTCAATATTCAGCACCAATCAAACAATTAAGCTTACATGTAGATTCAGGATTAATTAGCCTATCTCACGCACAGGGCAGGAAAAAATGTGTAATTTGGTTATCTCATTCCCAGGAAGATCGCGGGAAATTCGCTAGGCAAAAAAAAAATTAAACTTTAAAAAAAAATTTAAATTAAAAAAAAAAAAAAAAAATTTAAAAAGGTTCACTCATCTTTGGAATAGGACATTCCATATCTCAATATTGGGTGAGTCTGTCACAAATGTTTAAAGTAAAGATAAAAATTATCAGCAGTTCCGCCTTGGCAATGGGTAATGCGAACGTAAAATATCAGAAGATCATACCTATAAAGGTTAAAACTGAAAACACAAAGTGAAGCATGACATCTATGGTATAATTATAATCTTCTCTTTTAAGTATAAACACTAGGCAGGGCCGGGAAATTTTTGACGTTTGATAGGAGATTCCCGGGAAGGTTTGCATTTTTTCTTGCCCTGCTCACGCATGTTAATTTCTTGTGAAATACAATATATAAACAAGAAATTAACATACCAGTTCATCAGTAGCATAAATATGAAATTAGCCATTAACCAACCAGGACTGCAGTGTAACATGTCGCAGTGTAACATTGTGAAAAATTAGACTGATTTTGTTCATTTCCTTCTTTGAGTGCCAGAATCTACTGACACATTATGGGCAAAATATAATCTTTGCCAAGCCTAGGATGATCCAAGACACAATTGCGTTAACTTTATGTCTCACCATATTGCTGACATGCCGTCATATGAGTGAATTGAACTTAAGTATATACCATATAAAACTCCAATCAATCAATGTAACTTAAAAAGGTACATGTATGTATGGCCCCACACAACAACACACACAAATCTGACTTAATGTGGAAATTGCATTCGCCTACTGATCAATCTTGCTTCAATAGATTCCAGTCAGTCAACCACAGGGTGGTTGATTTGTAGAACATAAGATATTTTTATATGTTAGTCAACTAACATATAAAACACATTTACATATGGATTCCAACTTCTTGCCCATTGTTAAGTTACCTGCTTCTAAATGTCATTTGAGCTCTATGTTAAAACAGCAAGCAATTAATTAATCGAAATAAAATGTCATGTATATTGGTCTTCACTCTTCAGATTATGATAGTTGCCCTGGTACTTTTGTACATGTATGTATTGCTCTGTACATTTCACACTCTGTCATATACGAGTGGCAAACTGTCATATATGAGTGAAACAACTTGAAGTACAGAAACCCTAAGCACATGATTTTATATAATATATATAATTTCAATTCTCTGCTTTAAATAAAGAATCTTAAATGTTTGTTTTTACTCCAGACTTCAAACTACTTGGGTTCTCCACCATGTTTGAATAAACTGTTACACTTAGACTCAATCTCCACTGTGACGACACGTACCTCCACAGGTACTGACATTACGCGATCAGACCAGGTTATCACACCCTACCTACAAGTGAGTGACAGAGATAGATGTGTTGTGTTTGGACCCCCATCTTTACCCGAGAGGTAAGTTAACATGTAGATATGCTCTCACAATTTCACAAATAGGGTTACACTATACTAGTAATAAATTTGCAACTAGCTGCTAGTTGTCTTAAAGTTTATTAATTTTAAACCATTGTTAAAAGACATTACATCACAATGGATTTTCATTGTGATGTTCAGTTTAGTCTGGTTTACATTTAATACACTTTTTGAACAACCTAGCCCAAGGAATTAGATTTACATGTACATGTCAATGGAATGCTACCTTACAGCCATCTTCCCTATGAAGCAATTGATAGGTTGCCACAAAGTTATGACAAAGCCTTGTCACGGTTACCCAGTTTGGGTTGTCAGACAAACATCAAAGAATAATAGCAAAAAACGCATAGTCCAATAAAATACGCCTTCACACATATAAACGTGTCTCTTCTGGAACACGATGGTGTCAAAATTAACATGACCAATAAGTTCGCACCAGCCAATATAATAAATTCAAGGTCAATAACATTGGTAGTAAAGATTAAAGGAATTACATTGCTCTATTGACGTCGTCATACAATTGTAATTCGTCAGACAATGAATACATAATTTACGGCAATTTACTGAATATCACAACATTATTCTGAGCTTCTTTATGACCAAGCCAGTTATACCAACAAAGGTTTTAATCAAAATGCTTGTCTTTCTCAGTGTTGTCTGCCACCTTTGTTTAAATCTTATTTGTTATCTATCATGCCATTGGTTGTTCAACAACTTCCGGGACTGGCACAAGGAGAGATAATGAGCTCATCCTGGCTTGACAAGTAATAATTGGTAAATGTAACAAGGAGAGTAATAGAGTTTTATGTCGGACCTCGTCTTGTTTCAAGAGGATGCCTTACAGATTTCTTGTTTTTTTTTTGTGTTTACAAGTGCTGCAAAAGTTACATATTTTCACATGGTTTTAAGCATAGTTACTTTTCTATCATACTTTCAGACTGTTTAGATTGATATTTGCACATTGTTTCAGACTGATTTAAGATTTGTAGTTTCATTTTTTTCACATTGAATTAAGATTTTTATTATTTATATATATTTGAAAGATTAGGATTTACTCCACTGAAAAAAGTGATATTTCACTGCAGTGAGATAACACTTTTTGATTTTTACTCCAAATTGTTTTGCGTCACATGTATTCATGTCTATTATGACTTGTATATAAACGCGTGTAATTTCATGATGCAGCACATATGTGACATATGTGGAAAAAACATGATTTTATTATTTTGTTATCGTTGATATAAATAATAAAAAGAAAATTACACAATTAAGCTTGAATACTTTGTAATAATATTGCTCTCGTGAATTTTGGAAGCAATAACTCACACAACACTTTTTGACTTGTGAGTTATCTCTTTCTTTACTATAAACTTGAGCCATATTTATGGTATTCAAACTTTACACTCTATATATTTTCCCAATCTTGCAGAGTTCATTTTAAAAAATTTATGGGCTTTTACATAATTTAGATATATATTTTCACATAATTTTAGAGTGAAATTAGATAGAAAGTGATGGAATCATTTATGTTTGTACACTCTGATAACTTATGATAATAACTTTTCAATAAGTTATGTTTGTATTTTCACATATTTTCAGATTGAATTTAGATGGAAAATGTGGGAAAAACTTATAATTAGTTATCTTTATTTTCATATGGTTTCAGTTTGAATTTAGATGGGAAATGCTGGAAGCCAGGGCAAATGCTCTCAGTAGCTAATGGAGAAGCAACAGTCGTGGCTTCTTACCTAGATGTTGATCCCATCATGGATAAAGAGGCCACTAAGAGAAGATTTCTCACAGAAATTCAACAAGCTACTCTAGTTCATATAGGTAAGTGCAATTTGACAAAATGTTACAAGATCTGAAGAAATGGCATACCTGTACACAAACTCTTGCACTAATTACTTTCTTGTTTTGGGGTATAGCAAACGTATATCACTATGCTGTCACAGTAGTCAAAAGGAAATAACTGCTCTAATAAGGGACAAATCAAACATGGCAGCGGATGAAAACTTCCCAATAGCTGAAGCTCCATTCATAGCATCGATTGGTTATCTGAAGCTCCATTCATAGCATCGGTTGGTTAACTGAAGCTCCATTCATAGCATCGGTTGGTTAACTGAAGCTCCATTCGTAGCATCGGTTGGTTAACTGAAGCTCCATTCATAGCATCGGTTGGTTAACTCAAGCTCCATTCGTAGCATCGGTTGGTTAACTGAAGCTCCATTCATAGCATCGGTTGGTTAACTGAAGCTCCATTCGTAGCATCGGTGTGTTAACTCAAGCTCCATTCATACATGTAGCATCGGTTGGTCAACTGAAGCTCCATTCATAGCATCGGTTGGTTAACTGAAGCTCCATTCGTAGCATCAGTGTGTTAACTCAAGCTCCATTCATACATGTAGCATCGGTTGGTCAACTGAAGCTCCATTCATAGCATCGGTTGGTCAACTGAAGCTCCATTCATAGCATCGGTTGGTTAACTGAAGCTCCATTCGTAGCATCGGTGTGTTAACTCAAGCTATTTTCATACATGTAGCATCGGTTGGTTAACTGAAGCTCCATTAATAGCATCGGTTGGTCAACTGAAGCTCCATTCATAGCATCGGTTGTTCAACTGAAGCTTCCTGATGTTCTAGTGCACTCAGCAGAGCTACATGTAAGCGACATCAGGATGACAATTTCATGTGGTGCCTTGCTTTTGTCCTGTCATTGTTCATATGGGATATGGTAGTCGGGGATATGGTAGTGAGGCGTATGGAAATTGGGGGTCATAGATATGGGAGTATGAAAGTGGCAGTGTATAGGAGTGGGGGTGTATGGGTATGGAGGGGCGTCTGGGAGTATGGTATATATGTGCTTTACAAACATTACTCTGATTCTTATTTTCAGCTACTTATGGCAGCTGGGAGGATGGCACCTTGGTGATGACCCCTGATGACCTTTGTGAGCTTAGCAACGGATACCCGGATGAGAAGACGTACTTGGTGACCCCTGGAGACATTTTGGACACTCCTATATCTGCTCAGTTAGTTGTACTTAGTTGTGGCTGGAGTCCTTATCGCACTTCCGACAAAAACTTTGACTTCAAGTTAGCCGGGGCATTTCTAACTGCAGGTACTGTAGCTGTAGTAAAGTGACATTTATTGTTACCTCCATACAGAAAATAAAAAAAGAATAAACATTAAGATCAAGTATATCTTAATCTTGGGTACACCTTGAACCTGAGAGCTTTTACACCTGTATCTACATCAAACCATAAACGTTAATTGTACCTGTATAAACCTTTAACCTCATGCCCTGACTCCTAAGTATGCCATAATCATGAGTAGAGGGAATGAGGGATAATTGACTAGGCTTTCAATACGGGACTTTCGGGTTATGACGTTACAACAATAATGTGACGTCTTTTGTGAAATGACGCCTTCGCTTTGCGGCAAGGTGGGGCTAACTGCCTATACTTTAACATTGTAGGTTGTCGGTTTACAGAAAACTATAGATGTAAATAATTTACTTTCACAAAAACTATTATGTCAGTGTCTTGCTATAGAAAAGCTCATTCCATAACGGATTAGTAACTTTGGCTTCAAAGTCTGCAATATTGTATATACCGCCCATGTTAAAAATCGCAAATTGACCCCACCTTGCCGTAAAGTGACAACGTCATTTAGCAAAGGGACGTCACTGAGACTAACTCTGATGTCGTAACGTCATAACTCGAAAGTCCCATATTTGAGTATAGCTCACCCTGACAAGCCATGAGTATACCAACACATGAACATACCTTGTATGTTGTTGTATAGATTTGAGAATAGTTCATTGAACAGTTGACAACATATTATTAAAGACATACATCTGAGTATCAAATACGTATACGATATGAGGGAGTCTTTATGTCAGGTGGTTATTACGAGGTATAAATATAGACATACTGTAAAGTACTTAATATTCTCATGGAATTAATTTTTGCGTAATTCGCGGTTACCAGTTTTCCGCGAAAAATAATTCCCGCGAATAAACATATTAAGCAATACTACTAGTATAACCTATTATAAATTGACAATTAGACAGCAATGTCAACGGAGAATGTATAAGTCGCCAA
>JAVFBY010236876.1:0-10728 GCA_034781015.1 Tonicella lineata | reverse complement strand
CCATCCAACATGTTGTGAACACGATACAATTAAAGCTTAATGACCGATTGCCTTAAAACTTGGAATGTTGCTTCTTTATACCAAGACGGCGGATGGGATTGCATTCCTTCATATTGATGGCATCCCAGTGTTACTTCCACGCCAGTAAAAATGACCACTGAACACTCAACTGCACATACGATACGTGTATCTTAGAGAATACTAAATATCAGCTATAACATTACCACTACAGTAACTGTATAGACACCTATATATGCCTTACCGGAAATCGAGACGTCCATTATGGTGTCCTTCAGGCATTGAGGTAAAATACACATTGTTGCGCACGAGCACCATGTGACGTCATATAACTATAGTGTGGTCATTGGAATGTCTTCTTGCAACAAAGTGTGTCACGTGGGAAGTGTGACTGCCATTCTAAAATAGAATCAAATCATTCTCCCTTACCTTGAGTCTTCGACCCTAAGGTATTGACGTCCCATCTTGTTATTCGCGTGGTATGAACTATCGCCGTGCGCAGTTTGCTAGTAGGCCTACTGATATCGTGTAGAAATTTACGATTTTATGTGTAGCCTATCTTTCTCCCCTTTAAAGACTTCAAATTGAATCGGTCCAGCGACAACTTTTTTTCTATGTTTAATTTTTAATCAGTTTCGCATAAAATGTAGACGATTCGTCCTTTACCATACGGCTTTGGGGAAACAGTACTACGACAATAACAAAGATAGCTTGTCAATACATTAATGCTGGTATTCTTAATATTTAGTATGTGGGGACTGCATTATTTCCTTGTCAAAGTAAGGCGCTCTGTTCTTTACATTCACGACTTTTGCACACTGGGACGTCTTCGCTGGTGTGTCCTGATGGGACCCTGACATTTATGATGCAACAATTGAAACGTCAACTCATTAGTTCCATCAAAAGCCTGCCATACGACGAGAATACTCACGTCCCCAAATCTCGCTTATGCCGAACACGTCTATTGTGGTGATCGTATTGCAGATGATGGTTGCGTTCCGAACGGTTCATAACTACTTGATCATGACGTCAGTCTGGTTATCTGCATCACGGCATCACCGTGACTACATGGAAAGGGTTTGTTAAATATTAAGTCGATCAGAATGTATATATACAGTAACACCAGTATATTTTAATAAAATGCAGAGAAAACATGTTTGGCATGCCTCCAGCAAGGGATCGAACCAGGGACCTTTGGCTAACAGGACTGACGCTTTAACTAATGAACTATCTCTACATACGGCACTGACACAGAGACAACGAAGCAGCATCTTTTGTCCTAAATATTCCTCACAAATGTGTTTGTTTTTTAAGTTATACCGAAAATATGGTTCTGGCATATATATATTCTTATAAATGCCGAGAAAGAAAATTTGACATGGGTTGTATAAGTATAGTTTGAGTACACGATTTATTGTTTTACCTTCCAGTATGAGTGGCTCTGTCCTACGGTGTGTTAGGAATATTTTAGACATGAGTCCATGCAATGCTGTAAGTCAGAGGATATGGAACCATATTGGACAGCTCAATCTACCCGCCATCTTCGTTAATCCGCCAGATGTCGCTCTACCAGCCACCTATGTAAGTATATAAACTAAGCGTATAGAATTTCGGAACATTCACAGGTATTTCAAATGTATGATAACTAGGTTTACTCCTATATCAGATATATAACCTGTTTATACAGTGGTAAACGTTTATACTAATAGAATATCAAGGTAACCATGTTGGTTTAATTGTCGGGACAATATTTAGCAGCACTGAGCAGAACAAACAGGTTACGAAGAAATTGGCCCTAATTGCGACAGTACAGTGACCTTACTGCATGGTTTGTTATGATGTGATCATAGAATCTTCTATAAACACACTTTGAATACCACAGGTTGTCCTTAACGAGTAAAATGATATTTTATTAGAACTATATTATATTGTTAAAACTTCGTGTTCTTAAAACTCCTTTGTGCAGTTATTAATTAAATGAAACTCAACTTTCGTTTCTCGTAGGATTTTTCCGATCAGTACAGATGCACTGTGGGTGCCTATGGCGATCCTCACTTCCGACTCTGCTCGCGACCGAAGCTTGTCACTTGTTCATTACCTGGGGAACACATATTTTTGTCCAATCATTTCTTTGAGATTCGGGGCACCAATAGTAAAGTGAGAACACGAGGTATGATCAACCCAACAGCAAGTGCGATCACACGGGTAAGGAGAATACAGTTGTGCCCTGCTCATATGTTCTTTTTCCTCTTGTCATTTATTAAGATATATATGGAAGTTACTTGAATGTAAAAACATTCTACAAGGATAGGAGACACAGTTAGATAAATCTTTCTTTCTCGCGAGGGTATTTCGTGTATTGAGGTTTGACAAAGTTTGGATTCTAAGGTTTGAACGTCCCAACATTACCCCAATTCTATTTGGCTAGAGTCGCACAGCCTGTTTGTCGGATTACGTTTCTTTCATCTGTTTATTTAATTGTGTTTTTCACATTCGTTAATTGGATGCGCGGAATGAACGGCCACTTTTCGACAACATATGATACATATACGCGTCAACATATGACACATACGGTCAACATATGACACATATAAGGTTCAACATATGACACATATAAGCATCAAATAAACACATAAGCGTCAACATATGACACGTCTAAGCGTCAACATATGATACATATAAGCGTCAATATATGACACATGTATCATATATTGACCATATAAGGGTCAATATATGACACATATGCGGGGCAACATATGACACATGTACGGGGCAACATATGGCACATATAAGGGTCAACAAATGACACATATAAGCGTCAACATATGACACATATAAGCGTCAACATATGACACATTGTAGGGTCAATATATGACACATACACGGGGCAACATATGCCAAATATAAGCGTCAACATATGACACATATAAGAGTCAACATAGGACACATATAAGGGTCAATATATTACACATACACAGGGCAACATATGAGACATATACGGGGCAACATATAACACATATAAGGGTCAACAAATGACACATGTAAGCGTCAACATATGACAAATAAAAGCGTCAACATATGACACATATAAGGGTCAACATATTGCACATTATAGGGCCAATATATGACACATACACGGGGCAACATATGACACATATAAGCGTCAACATATGACACATATAATGGTCAACATATGCCACATAAAAGGGTCAATATATGACACATACATATGACATAACTTAAGGGTCAACATATAATACATATACGCGTCAACGTATGACATATATAAGGGTTTGCATATGATAGATATAAGCATCAACATTTAACACATATACTCGTTAACATATAGCAGATATAAGCATCGACATATGACACATCTAAGTGTCAACATATGACACATACACAGGTCAACGTATGATACATACGGGTCAACATATGACACATAAGGATCAACATATGACACATACAAGCGTCAACATATGATACATATACGCGTCAACATATGATACATATAAGAGTCAATATACGACACATACACAGGGCAACATATGACACATATAAGCGTCAACATATGAAACATACTAGTATAAGGGTCAACATATGACACATTTAAGGGTCAATATATGACACGTACATGGGTCAACATATGACACATATAAGCGTCAACATATGATACATAAGGGTCAACATATGACATAAGGGTCAACATATGACATATAAACGTCAACATATGATACATATAAGCGTCAACATATGACATATATAAGGGTCTACATATGACAGATACCAGCGTCAATATATAACATATACGCGTTAACATATGGCAGATATCAGCGTCAACGTTTGACACATCTAAGAGTCAACATATGACACATCTAAGCGTCAACATATGACACATATCAGCGTCAACAACGGCGGAAATGTCATTTTATTGTCATGTTACGTCATAAAATGGAATTCTCCCCGCATACTGTGCTGGATATTTTCATCGAAAAATCCAGCAGTTTCGAAAACTGCGGTCAATGGATCAGGCAAACTCGAGAATTGTTGATGTAGATATGTGTCATGTGTAATTGTGAACCCGTTTGTGCAAAATACTAGTTTTGATGGATGTGGTGACCGGATGCGATAAACGATGTTATGCGTATCTAACTGAACACAAACACTAGACGATTCGAACGACTGTTTCACCGTTTTGACTTGATTTGTTTGACCATGTGAAATGTACTACGTCAGTACGTTGTATTGATAATTTTTCTCTCCAGTTGCCTTTGAACAATTATGTTAAGACCATGTGCAATCACGAGTGGCTGAAAGTGCACTAGACTATTTGTAAATAGAAGAGCCTAAATGCTATAGTTTCTTTTAAAAAATAAAACCATTGAAACACATTCTCGACAATTTCTAATTCCCTCTTTAAAGACAACCCAGTGAGGCAAACATTTACACTGTTATATGGTTATTTTGTCACACAGATTCGGATAGTTTTTAAGTCCGTGAGTCGTTCATTAAAGATTGGATCATTTGAGGCGGTCAATGGTAATCTGCCAGCCGGTTTTAAACACATTGGTACAACACGGATTGGCAAAGGTGGGTTGGGTTTGTCTCTTTTATATTCAATTTTATTTTAAACAAAGGTTATTTTAAGACCTTGTAGATTGAAATTGCCTTGGTATCACATTCGTATAATGTTTTGGGAATTGTCTTTTTAAGCGTTTATAGCGCTATACTTAAACTGATTGCCCACCTTATCTCTACAAACAGAAGTCTATTAAATAGAAGTTTGCAACTTCCATATAGCGTGGATAGGCATACCGGCTTTGGGGACCAAGTTCTCTGTTATAACATCTGTTATTATGATGTGATGTAGCACACACAATAAATCGACTGGGAACAATAGCTGACAGTCCGCAAGCAATCCGCGATTGTAGACTTGCAAGACACAGAGTAGAGGAAGATTTGAAGCCCAGCATTACTCATTGTAAAAAAGTCAACGGGTTGAAATCTGACGTCACTATTATTTGCGGGTCCCCAATGCCGTGGACATGACCTAAAGAGAAGTTGCATAGGCTACTTCTAGTCAATATACTTCTGGTGCAAAGCAATAAATAATAAACACAATGAGAATACATTCAGTGGATTATTTAAACGTTAAGGTGGACGATATTCAACGGATGCACCTATGCAGCGGCGTTCTATCTATCTACTGCGGATCAGTGATAGTGTGGAGGATGCTTCAACAAGGCAAATGGACTATTTCACACCAGATGCCAATGGCCTTTTAGTTTAAAGCGTTTAACTTATATTATGTTTACGCCGTATATCCATGGCCAGGCCGTTCAAAAAGCCGCAGGAATGACACATCGCGTTGATAATGCTTTTAAATGGCTTTCAATTCGTGATGTAATTTCTTGAGAACCGTTCAGTGTAAATATGAAATTCACCCTGGATATGGCTGTTACAGATATATGATTGGATAGTCTGAAATAACTCCCTCTGGTGGCCATCGCGGATATCACAAATCTGTATTGCTATATATAGCAGCTGGTTTGTAGTAGATATACATATTTTAAAAAGATGATTGGGAGTGTTTATTTAACGTTATTTTCTGACCATTAAGTAAAGTAAAAGTAAAAAAATATCATATGTTTCTTTTATATTAGGGAATTATATATTATAAACTATAGGCTACATTCTTTTGCCTCAATATTGTGTGTTTATTTGGAGGTGTTCTGTTTTCAGGTGAGGATACAGTCAGTTTGACAGTTGAAGGAAACAAAAGAACTTTTATCCAGGAATCAACAGGGATGATCATAATTGTGAGAAAAATGGATCAGTTTTACCACGTTATGATGAGAATGAGTGAGAAAGTTTTACAAGATTCCTATGGCATTTTAGTGACGGGGTGTACCATGTTACAGACCGTCAATACCAGTAAGTCGCACCAATTAATAGCCTATTGTATTACCATATTTGGTTCCCTTCCCCTTTTCAATTGACATACAACAGTATAGTATCCTATTGAACACAAGTAGGTGTGACGGTGATGAATCTGACATCTTGTACCACCTTGAGAGACTTGGACTCGTTAAGGATACAATTTGATTTTGAATGAATTAATTTGGTTTCGTTTATTCACCAATAAAAAGTATAGCATAAAACTATACGTATTCAAATTCTACTTAAAAATGTATCATATGTACGTAAGTAAATTACTATTGGCGGGAATAAATATTATATGTAAATATAATAAATAAGGCAAATAAATTATGTGGCAGCATATATAGATCAGCTATATAATAATAAAACTGGGACGCTTGTATATTTCAGAGACGTCATCTATACCAATGTTTTCCTCTTTTGTTTTGGTTACACTGACTTGCACACATGATACTTGATCAATCAACAATGTCGTCAGTTAAGATTTAAATATTGAATGATTAATTGATTGCTGCTGTTTAACGCCATTCTCAAGCTTGTTTCCACGTATATGACGGCGGTGTATTCAACAGTTTAAGCAACACAACCATAGCAATATGAAACATTTTGGAAACGCTCCGTTAAAAAATTAGTCTGCCTCCATAGTTTTGTCAATATGATACTGCTCGAACCATAAGGCATACTGCTCATGAATGGGATGACATTTGTTCTAAAGACAGATCTAACTTGTTCCATTCCCTAGGTCCGACTGTTTTAAGGGACTACAATCCCTCATGAGGTTTATGATGAGTGTGTGATATAAGAACAAGTCTGAACAACTGCACTATTGTGTTATCGTAGTGCAGCGTTCAGGAATCTGAAGTACCGGTAGTGATTTTCTCAATAAAAAAAAGTTGTTATATAGGCTTATCACTACATTAGTATCTAACAGCGTTAGCTTCAACTATAGTTATCGTGATGTTGTGGCAAGTATTGGTACCACAAACATTCAAATCTTTTACTTTGATTTTAAAGAAAAATAGGAAATCAAAACTTACACTTTATGGCAAAAAAAAATAAATTCATAATTTGTTCTATAAATACAGAAACTCGCCGTTTTTCGTTTTATAAAAAGTCTAAGTCCATTTAGCGGTAAGTGGGGCTTTAAATGTTTGAGTAACCATGGATACGGTTTATGTGTTGTAGAAGGCTGGATACAGAATCACCGAAGTCGTGCAAAGAGAGATTTGACAGTAGACGAATGTATTACTAAATGTCAAGAATTACCAGAAGAGTTAGGTTTAAGAGTGGCCTGTGGTTTCGATTGTGGTGTTACGGGAAAGCAAATGGTGAGATAACTATACAATACTTTAAGTATAGGGCCTAGGGTTTATAACAGACGTGGGTTCAAGTTGAAACTTTTTAAAAATATAAACATGACAGACGCCAAAGATATTGCTTACTGATTCATGGCATAGACGCCGATGGTATTGCTTACCGGTTGAAAAGCAGAGCGAACCTAGCGTTGCCGTACGCTCGTATAACCAGCGTTTTGTCTAGATGCTCGTACCTCACTCAGCCTAACCGCTGGTTAAAAAGTGTATTGCCCGAAACGGCGTTATCCAATCAGATGGTTGGGATGGCCGGAGCTCGGTTGAAGCATCACGCAAAATCATATTGGCTGATTTGGTCACGTGAGCACATTTGGTCGTAAAATGTATGAGCAAAGTTTAGACGAGAACACTGTGACTTCAATCGAAACATTATTTTGCATGCCCGAGTTGAAAATAGTTCAAAGGGAAGTTCTACATAATGTAGCATCGAAGAGAAGAGTTTGCTTGGTGTGCGTTGGGACTGGTAGCGGCAAGGTTTTAATTAAATGGTTTGCGTTGTGAAGGTGTCAAAACCGAAATTTAGTTGAAAGCTCGGTTTTCATAGGCTGTTGTTATCAACTAGTCGGTAGCCCCCCTGGTGACAATACACGGCAATATCTGCCTTTTCCACCAGCGGTTAGGCTGAGTTAGGTACGAGCATCTAGACAAAGCGGTGGTTAAACGAGCGTAAAGCACTGGCGTGCTGAACTTTCAGTAAAAAAGGTAATAAGTCATGTTGGTGACTTCACAATTCAATGTCAAAATGTCCTATCAAAAATTAAGCACCATCAATCGTTGCCGACTGTTTGCAGCTTAAACCAGCTATTTTTGTTATGAAGATCTGATTTAAGAACTAAGAAGCGACATGAATTTTCCTAATTTGTGAAGTCACCTCCACCATCTTTGACTGTAATGTTATATTTATTCCAGAGCCAATCACTCGCTGGTTTTCTAGCCCCGGGGGTGTCATGAATAAAAATTCCATTTGAAATTCATGGATTAATTTACTATGAAAAAATGGTTCATTCCGCTAACGCCGACATTCCGCTAACGTATACGAAAAAAGGAAAAAATTAGTATGCGTCAGCGGAATTGTGAACTTTTACACATACGGATTAAAAGGTATTAACTTGCGGGTATCCTCATAAATCATCATATGCGGTATCGATTGAAAAAAATATAAAACCAAACAATATTTTTAACACATGTATTTATTTAAGAATAATTGTTTACATTTTCACATTGCTGTAAATTGATAAAGAGGTGTGATGTTGCAACAGTGCAGGCCTACTCCAGCAGCGATTTTTCCGGTCTGGACAACATCCCCTTCAGCTTTTTTAATTTGTCTCCCATAGTCCAGTATTTTCTTTTACCTGCGGCGAAGCTAAGCAGGTCTATGAGAGCTTCGCGTTATGGTCGGGGTGGTGACAATGTTATAGTCGCCGCAGGTCTCTGAAGAGTTTTCCTTCTTGTTTTTATGATAGCGCTGCTCCGTTTCTACCTGCAACAATTTTACCTTGTTGGCTGCCTGTTCCATCCGTTTATTTCTCCACGCCTTTGTCGTATAGGAATGAGATGGAAACGGGTCATAACTGATGCCATGTTTGTCGTGTGATGGAAAGGTTACTTCGGACAATTTCGTTTGAAATGGTGGTCTTATAGGGCCGCTTCCCTGGTATGGATATTGGATATCAAATCGCGTCATTTTATTTCATTATAATATTTTACAATTTTGCGGTGTTTATTGCCCTATTTATTAAATCATAATAATAATAAAAACGTATAAAACAGTAATAGGTACAAGTAGTTTGTAAAATAAGAAAATTAATAATAATATAATACTATAAACAGAAGATAATTTAAACTATTTACACTATTTACAGTGACATTTATATTTTTGTCTGGTTTTAATTTAGAGAATATATTATACAGCTTTGACTATATCTCCGCAGCTCGTGTAATTCGTTTCCATCCGAAACTTTGTTCATTTCTGTATTTGTTTGTATCTGGTTTTCATATATTTCATATATTTTTGACATTTTCCGGTTTAAGTTACATATTTATTAGAAATGTTAGTTTTGCTCATGAAATGATTGTTCATTAAATGAGAGTAGATATTCGACTTGAAAAACATATCACTCATGAATTAAAGACAAGGTGGGACTAAAGGATTAAGATATTAGACAGGATTAAGATGTCCAACTGAGAATGCATTAATCCCATGAGTATGCGTTAGCGGAATCGGCATCAGCGGAATGTCGACGCTAACGGAAGACACCGAAAAAATGAAGACCGTGGGCGGTAGGGTGGGGTGTTGGGGTGACAGGTCTGATAGGGCCGTGTACAGAGGGGTGGACTGTTCGGAAGGAAAGGGGGTGATGAGAAAGGGTACATTGTAAACAGGAATGCTAATTTGTTCTCTTTAGTCGTTATGTAACGGACGGGTTGTTTGTTTTTTTTCTAGGGCGGTGTTACCATGCATTGTTCAGCAACACCACAAAGTGGCCCCAAGAACTTTTTTATCGCCTATTTCAAAGAATCAATAAATGGTGATACCCACGCCCATTGAAGCCGGCAACGGCCGGGGAGTGAGAAAAGATCGACCGCCCTGGTTCACAGCGCTGTTTCCCATCGGCTACATCGGTGACAGGCCGCTTACACCTGCCGATCACAAATGACATGATGCATGTCAAACATAGAGACACAGGAACGCCAGGATCTGTCCAAACCACAATTAATTCTCACGCCAATCAAATAAAACTCTATATTCCACACAAATCTTTATTTTCCCATTTCCATATCAACTTATCTACATACCTCATATATCGATCTTTGCTATAGACATCAGCTAAGAATTACGGAAAAGGCCATATCAAATTGCAAAAAAATGTATTAATCGTTCTATTCTTAGCTGATGTCTATACATAGCAAAGATCGATGCTGTGGTATGTAGCTACGTTGATATTTTGTCAGCTAACTAGCTTAGGTTTACATTTAAACGGAAATTTCTAAAAAAAATAACTGAGCCATAACCAAGACTTCTTCCAATCACTCATTTTATCGAGATCCGTATATACTTATTAAAATAGGCCATACAAATAAGCCATAAATAAGATCAGCTATTATAAACACCATCAACTAAAAACAATTTAAGGGATTAACTTTTTCAAGTGTGTCACTTTTTCCGGGCTTTTATGAATTCTTCAACATATTTAAAAAATAATTTGTACTATTATTTTCTATAACAAATGTAATTGTGCAAATGATTAAATGTGGTTATGGTCAAATAGGCCTTCTATTAGCTTGTGAGCTTTACAGGCAAAATTCATGTAACTCCTCACAGTCCTGTTCGTTAGGAGAAATAACTCTAAACTCAGCGACTTTTCATAGACTGCTTGCCCCGTCTTTTCGTGTCTGT
>JAVFBY010236654.1:0-10730 GCA_034781015.1 Tonicella lineata | reverse complement strand
TCCCGGACGGACATACGGACACACGGACAGAAAAAGTAAAACCTATATGCCCCCCCTCTTATTAAGAGGGGGGGCATAATGAAATATATTCTCCTAAGTTAAACGATAGTGGGGCCTATATACTGTTGTGACATCCAAACATTGTACAATATTTTTAAGAATATACACTTTGTCTTAATGTAGATTCCTATATACCCCCCAAAAAATTGTCATGATACAACAAGCAATCGTGGAACCAATTAGTCAATGACTGCTATAGGCCTCATGAGTCGGTCATACTGATAATTTGAATGAGAATTTACCCAAGGAAGATGTCCGAGTTCTTGATTAATCCTAATGGCCAGGCTGATGACATTTCAAAACAATCTTGTATAATACAACACTCCTGACTATGATGTGGATACATTCATTCTTTGTGTAAGATGTCACAGGAAGTAATTTGCCTGCGACTAGCGCTTACATCGGGGAAATAGCTTGTAACTGTACACGATTTTCAACAATGCTCAGTTTTTCTCCACTACCCCCAACAAATTCTTTTTGCTCTACTATAACTATAAAAAAATACATTTTAGTGATTGTTTCTTCTACAAAAGTATTCAACTTCTTTGTTGGGTTTGTAGCAGAAAAAAAAGTATGGTTTAAAAACAACTATCTGACTTCTATATACAATACAAAATGTTACTTGCAAAGAAATCCACACTTGCTGATCACGATTGGTACATGTATCTATTATTTTCTCAATATTGAAGAAACAATGGTCTATTTTCTCATCGAAACTAATAATATAAATGTAGCTTTATATTGCAAATTCTAAAACATTCCCACCCTAGCTTGCTGTTCAATACATGCTCATTGTAAAATGTAATTTCCACCTGGTCACAAAAGCCCTGTTATTTGTCAACGTCAGCTGGCAATGACGACAAGCTAATCATATTTCTCAATTAGTTTCTAATTCCATAAATATATACACAATATGATTTGGAACTGTTAATATGAGAATACAGAAAATGATTTGTAGGAAGACACTATTTCTGGGTTTTCTGGAAGAGATATCACAAGATCTTGTTTTGGAAATTAAAACCAACAGAGAGGTGATTACTGTGTTAATACAGTCACTGCTCACATCCTTTTGGAACCAAGTCAAAACCTGAGTTGCCAAGACTGGCAAGGGTCTTGACGACATGCCAAAATGGCGACAAATTAACATATGTGGAGATTCCCAGCTGCGTCAAAAAAGCCTGTTGTTTTTATACTATGCTAGGGGTGACTAAGAACTTAAAAGAACAGTCACAGATCGTCCTCAACGAATCAGAAATCCATGTACGTACTAGACCTCTGACACCTTTATGTGCAAAACAGTGATTTGTGGAACAAGTGTTCTGACAATAGTTTTAGAACCAATCAACATCCAATAAAATGAAAGCTATTACTTGTAGTAATACATACTTGATCTCTGACAGCTTCGCATGCATAACAGTGATTTGTTGAATATGCATCCTGATAATACAGATTTATAACCGTACCAGGGGTCGAAATTAACAAGATTTTCCCACTGGCCAGCAGGGCCAGTTGATCATAAAAGTTACTGGCCCGCAGAATGATTACTGGCCCCCCAAAAAATTTGGTCTCTTTTTTTAAATTTCTAGCATCTATGTCATTACTGTTTGCATAAACAAAGAATTCCACCAATGTTGGTAATCTAAAAAAAACTAAATTAGTGAGAGTGAGCTAACCTGGAAAAGTATAACAAAATTTTTTAAATTTTTTGTACTGGCCCAGTGGGCCAGTGAACTTGACTTTTCACTGGCCCTTCGGCAAATTTACTGGCCCCGGGCCAGCGGACCTATGTTACTTTCGATCCCTGCGTACAAAAAACAATAAAATTAAAGCTAGAATTTTGTATTTTTGTGGAAAACTTTTATTTTGTAGTTTTATTTATGTCGATTAGATAAAAATTTATTCAAGTGATAAAGTTTGAAATGGAGCTGACAAGTTGTTGATGAAGGATTTTTTTTTAACAGCCATATAGACAAGACCGTTTTTGTTGTCTTACAATAAACACTTGAATGTCAAATAAGCTATAGAGGTTAATAAAAGCTGTTTATATTTCTCTTTGTCCTTCTAATTACAGAAGAATGTCACAATATGTAGGGTTTTGTTTTTTTTAATTTTAGAATTTTGCCTAAACCATTTATTTCATGTTGAAGATATGACGTTTGATTATCTTACCTTAAATAGGCTATACCGCAGAATTTAGGACAAAAATTGACTTAAACGAATTAAACCGGGTTTTCTATATTTTTCTGGTATGGCCCAAAGTATAAGCTGTCAGATAATATCAACGTTGAGAATGTGCGATATAATATGTGAAAATAATAGACTTAATTATTATTTTAATACGGTATATCGCACATTCTCGAGATTGGAATTTTCTGAAAGCTTTGGGTCATACTACAAAAATATAGAAAACCCAAGTTTAATTCGTTTCAGTCGATTTTTGGCCTAAATTCTGCGATAGAGGCTCTTTAAATCTTGTTTTGAATTTTCTAATTAACACTGCATTCCAATTCTTCAAAATAAAATCCATAGTTTTGTCCTGCTATCCCAGCTTCTAAACATATAGCTTAAATACAGCTTTGTTTCCCAAACAAAGCACACAAGAACATAGCTTGAGGGAGATGAAAATTTCTTGTCAAAGAAAAGGTTAATGGTTGATGTGTGATTTGTGAGATGTCATAAGCATATGGAGGTTCACAGGGGTCACAGTACAAACAGCCTGGAGATTGTCTCTCAGCCTATGAAAGTGGGAATAAGGTGCGGACCGTGCGCAAACGGCTTTTCACACACTTTCTCATGTTCCTTGTCTTCTAAAGACCCCAGGAACATGTGTTAAGATAGTAAGTCTCGGGATCACATGCTGTTCTACCTAGAAAATACAATAGAAAGCCAATAGCGCACATTAATGGAAAGAGGATGGATTGCTTGGTGTTCAGGAGTATTTTACATGTGTACATGTATGACGGCATGCCAGTCAAATGGGTGGAGGAAACCAGCCTTGACATCAAAGTGCAACATCAAAGACAGGACAGGGCAAAATACAACACAACAAAAAGGGCTTACATGTAGATCAAAGAGCACCAGGGCATCAGGAAGCTCCTGCAAATCACCCCATCTTTGACTTTTCTGTTTTTTCGTTCTGTCCTGTTTTTGATATTGCCAGTGATGTTAACGATGGCATACTGCACCCATTTGGCTAACACGCCATCATATATACATGTTGGTAAAATGTTTCTGAGCATGGCATTAACACTTGAAGCAATCAATCAATCAACCATGCACTCTGCTTGCTCCATATCTCCATACTGATACACTAGGTGTGCTGAGTAATGTTTTAACCCAAGGTCAAAGTCCCCTGATAAGATATTTTTTCTACCAGGGGCCTAATTAAATGAAATGGATTCTTTGTGTTTTGGCGTATACACAGTAGCCATTATCAGCTATAGATTAATTCTGGTTTCTGATTGAACTGACGGCCTAAATAACGAGAGAGGAAGAGAAATAAAGATCATCAATATAGCTCTACTGGCTTATATGGCTGTCAGTTTTACAGTTGATAGGCCTACAGATGCACATTATATGTACAGACAAACTTGATTACCTGATAATATTGCTGATTGATTGATTGGCGTTTAACGTTGTTCTCAGGGGCATTTCCATTTTCCCCTGTAAGACAGCGTGCCAGCCAAATAAATGAACGAAAACCACCCTTGACGTTACCAGAACCATAAAAAAGACAGAAGACAGGACAAAAACATAACACAACAACAAAACAACTTCCTGGTGCCTTCTGGCCCTGGGAACACCAAGGCATGAGGAAGCTCCCTCCAACCACCCCAACAACATTGCATCCTTTCTGTGCAAACCAACCATTTGTCAAAATCACACAAGGTCTTGGTTTAGATGAATTCACTGTATATAGTGTATATACAGTACAGTCCTCGTCAAAAAGCAAGCCCTAGTGAGCTTGAGTGCACTACACCGCACTCAAGGTCACTAAACCTCATTAAAGCGCACTAGGGTGCACCACGATAAACAGACAGTCTACCATTGCAGCACACTGAAGCGCATTAAAGCGAGTTAAAGCAACTGAATGACACACTACCTTGCGCGCTAATTTGCTTTTTGATGTGGGCTGTACTGTATATATATAAAGCACAGACATTGAATTCCATTCAATTGCATTGAAATCGTTTCTTTTCAGAGAACACACAGTAAAAGTTTCATTTGGTCTCCTGAGGACCCCAATATCAAAACGTTCATATTCCTTAACATTTGGCAAGAGGTTGTTCCCTGCAATATGTTGCTGAATTGTAGTTTTATTTTTGCGCATTCTGTATTTTTTTTTACCACGATTTGTTTCAGAATTTTTACTCGTTGTCTTCATGTCAGTTTACATTCATATGACTGTTGTACCGTTTTCTGATTGAATTAACATAATGTATTTATTGCAACGTGTTAACTATCTTTAGAGTAAGAAGCAGACAAGCAGTATATAACAAGATTGTCTATGCTTATTAATTTACCGCCATAATTAAAGACATAAAAGCTTTTTGTAATAATCCACAGACAAAATTTATATTGGCATATTTCCTGTAGACTGATAATTATTCCAGTTCTTTTACTAACCATGGACATTATGAGAGACGGACCTGCATATATAATGGATTTACAGAAAAAATGTTCCCCATCACAATAAAATATTCAATGGTAAATGGACTGCTAATGCTTGAAACATATTACAACTACTATAATATGTTACATAATGTATCAGAGGCTTATTTCTCCCAAAGCTAACAATGGCTTAAAAAAAGACAAGATTTCTAATTCCTTGGTTTATTAAGAAGGAAAAGAGTGAAAAAGTTTTAATAAAGACGACGTTGGCAGACAAATGTCCCTATTATATGGAAAAAATGTTCTTTAACTCTTTATCCAGAAGGTCATCTTTTTCTTTGTAGTGACTGTAAAAAGTTTTAAAAAAGAAGGGTAAAACATCTATGAGTGTTCGGAACTAACTAAAAACAAGAAGGAAAGCGTCATCTTGTTCTTTGTGGTGACTGTAAAAAGTTTTAAAAAAGAAGGGTAAAACATCTATGAGTGTTCGGAACTAACTAAAAACAAGATGGAAAGCTCTTCAGAGACCTTTTATTTGACCTAGGTTTCATTGGCCTATCTCTTAACATTAACATTGTCACCACCCCCACCACCTTAACGCGCGGCTCTCATAGACCTGCTTAGCTTCGCCGCAGGTAAAAATATGCCAAGAGGACCAGTTGACATACATCCATGAATTTTATATTGCTTCAAGATTGTGTTTGTTTGATTTGTGTTTAACATCATACTGAAGGGTATTTCGCTTTTATGACGAATTTCATTTTCAGTTTATGATATTTCTACAGTAAAATTTCAGTGTACAAAGTTACATGTAAGGGTGAAATTAACCAAAGGCTTCTAATGTTTGAGAAAAGTATATGTAACTCTGTAATAATGCAAAAAGAGTTAATTTTGGAAGACTGTTTCTCTGTAAATCACAGTCAGTAACCTGGTACTCTCTAATTGGTCTGACAATTCTGTCAATATTTAATTCTTTAATAGCGTATTACGTAATTTATAAAGGTCATGTCCATTAAGCCATACCAAATTCTACATCTAAAAGTCATTGGAATAAGTAATGGGTATTTCAGATGTCCACACTTTACTGTTACAAACCGAACTCTTATTGTACAAGTAATGGAATCCTACTGTTCTAAGTGTCCAGAGATGGTCAGCACTTAATTGCGAGTAGTTAAGGCCTATTGTCTACCCACCCTCTTTAGTATCCCTGCGTCCCACACCCCATGTAGTTAACATGGTCAAGTCGTGATCATTGATCTTCAAACCTAGCACATTGTTCACTAAGAGAAGACAATCTGGTGTGAAGCGGGGTCTAACATAAACCCCTTTAAAATATGTAGAATGAACTGCAATTACCAACTTTCCTAAAAGAATTTTCACACACTCAGGAACTAGGTTTGTTGTAAATTTACCAGTATTGCAACTTGTTAACTTCAATAAAACTGACAGTCTAAAGTGGTAGATAAAAAAATCTGTGTGGAATTATTAGGATATTTCAGGGTAATTTTTCTCGGCTGCAGTAATTAGACGTATTTACTTTACTGTAGGGGTTGATTGCTGTGCCAAGTGATGCTATGTTCTCTGTTAATTGTGAGAAAACCTACGCGAGAGCTTCAAATGGGATTTCAAAACTCAAAGTTACAACTGAGAAAAGATATCGTTAATGGATGGTGGGACAGAACCATTGTCGATATAATTCAGAATTTATCATTATTCCCTAAGATCAACATAAGGCAATATTTTCCAATAAATACCCTATAAAATAGTAACCATATTTTCTGGTCTTTCTTAAATAAAAAATAATCCTCATCAAGGCAGTTGGTTTTTAAATTTTGTACTGTCCTTGATTAAAATATCAATCAACAAATTATAAATGAATATTTAATACAGCTAACGTTAATTTTTCATTATATTTTTCTCTAAGAAATAGAAAATGGTTTACTGTTTATATCAACATTGCTAGTCGCATTGATGATATATACAGGAAGCGTATTACCAGACGTATTTATGATGTTTCAGTAGAGGGGGGAGATCTAATTAACTCACCCGGAACTCAATATCATGTCATAATAACAGTGGTGAAAATCTGTTGCCTTTGCAAAATCAAAGTGCCAAAGTCAACATGTAGACACATTTATTGGTGATGTTTCTAAAGTAGAGAAGAGTTGAATGTGAAAACCCATTCTAAAAGACTCTGACTCAAATATCGGCAATTACTTTATAACAATGGCCTTCAATCCTTCAAAGTGTGTGAAAGTTGTTGCAATCGAGGCACCAAAATCAGTGTTCTTGAAGGGCAGACAAAAATTAAAAGAATTCTGCATGCGACCAGACAGCTAACAGTGAGAGCAAGACAAAACCGTTTATTGGACAAAGTTTTTAGTAAACTGATGAATAATTTGAAGCCAAAATCTATATTTAAAAAAAACGTCCATACCTTTCCAAAAAATGAAGGCACATGTATATACATGTTCAATTATTTTGTAGAAATAATTTTACCCGAGAAAATTTTAAAAGGCTGATTTTTAAGTTACCCCACAAAAAACATTACAGCATAGGCTAGTAAAGTAGAGAAGATTTGAGTAATAAAAGCCGTCCTCAAAGACTCGAATATCTGAACTTACTGTATGACAATAGCCAAAACCAAAGTGTGTGAAAGTCGTTGCAATCAAGGCGCCAAAATCAGTGTCCCTGAAGGGCAGAAGAAATTAAAAGAATTCTACACGCGACCAGACAGCTGATGATGGGAGGAAGACAAAACGGTTTGGATCGATGGCAATAAAGTATTGCATGGCGCTAGAAGGCGAAAAGAAAACCCGAGAAAAGCAAAGACGAAGGTGTAAGGTTTGAGTGGTCGAGGGATAGCGAAGCTGGTCCACTAATTATGTCCCTTAGCCCTACTGTCTCCAATCAGCCACTTTGAGATACCAAGCCCTCATATCTCTGTAGAAACAACGTGGGGATTTAACACGATATACTGGAGGGACATGGCCATGATTAGACAAATTTTTTGTAAATTGACCAATAATTTTAAACCAAAATCGGCATTTAAAAAACTTTGTTACCAAATGTTTCAGATAACCTGAAGGTATATACAATTTTTTTGTTGACTGCAAAGTAAGTTAAATTAAGGATATCAAATTGGCAGAAAATTGACATTAAGATGACAATATTTATATGGGCTACTTTAGTCTAGAAAAATTAGGATATTTCTATGGCATTGGTTACATAGCCCTTTAAGTCCTTGGTGGGAAGCCACGAGGGGAGATGTTTCTATGACTGGGTTAAGACCCTATCAGGAATATTGATCAAGGACAGCTCCACCGCAGAACTAGGCGACCGGAGACACTCTGGGGAATTATCCTGGCTTCTACAGGACACGAGAGGTTTACTAGCAACCACTCTATGTCAGATTTTAACTACTGTTTAACATAGCTTTACTACTACTTCTTAATACTGGTTAGCAACTGATCAACAACATTTAACAAAGTCAAACTAGTAAATAAGCATTTTTAGAAAATGCAATATAAACGCATCAATGTTTAGATTTTGTTAATTTCATTGTCTTATGGCGTAAGGCTATATCTCATATTGTTTAAAAAAAGCTTTTGTAGAAAATTAAATATATTTGCATTACTTGGTGAATGAAAAAAAGGGTAGAGTATCAGCCTATGTCCCGTACTGTTTATTGTAAATTTCTTGTTTTATGGCATAAGGCTGGCTTTTTACCAATAAGACAAAACACCCTAATATTCGATATCACTGTCAGTAATATCACATATGGATTAGCATTCATAATTTTTTTTAAACATATTAGTATTACTTGGTGAATGAAAAAAAGGCTAGCTATGTTCAGTATTGTATTTCAAATGCACAATCTGTATTGTCATTTTCAGGCCTGAGGAGTCTAAAAGCTCGCCTAAATGTGCATGATAAAACAAAACATAACTGGTGCTCTATGAAGTTTTGCATTCAAGTTGTTAAGTGTCCCTGTCCACACGATCAAACATGGTTGTTTCAAGCGGAAGAGAACAGATGTTTTTATACTCTCTGGAAAAACAGCTGCATGTATCAACACCTTGAAACATGTTTCACCTTGTTTAAGCTTGTTGAACACGATAAGAAGCAAATGACTTTCAGCATGATAAAGCATCTAGCTTGTTGTAGAACAAATTTGTCATCATATACATGTAGATGTGACTTTACAGGCTGCAGGGTTTCAGCTCTGATTTTTTAATAAGGGACCTTATGTAATTTTTTTGTGAAAATGGTTTAAGGAATTATAGCTATTTTAAAAGGAGAAAAAGAGAAAAGAGTTGACTTTTTGTGAAAATCAGACCTTTTTACTTTTTTGTGAAGACACTGTCTTTGGCACCAAAATAGGGCCTAACTGAAACCCTGGACTGTCTGCTGTAGCTGATTGTTTTGGAATACAGACAGGTTTTGACTTGCCAAGTCTCAGGTGGTCAAACAAGTCTTCAAATGCATGTATTTATGTTCTACTCCAACTAACATATGCGACAGTGTACTGGTATGATATGATACATGAGGATAAATGGTAAACTTATGAGGTATGAGGCGCGTTTTCTTGAAAGCTTGGTTTGCAGGAGCTCTGGTGCTCTCTGGGCTAAATGCCACCAAGAAGTCGATTATACGTTTTTGCATCCTGTGTAGTCATATCTAAATGTTTTCTGTCTGTGACATCAAGATTGGTCTTCTTTATACATTTGTCTGGTGATAACCTTAATTATGGTACTCCATAAAACAACAATGAAGAAAAAACCTTTCTTAAAACCATACTAATTTGAATTGCATGTAATAACTACATGTAAGTATGTTTGTGTATCATTTCTATGAGGCTTGTAACAGGGTCGATGGGTTGGGTGGCAAGGAAACCCAGAAATAAGGATGGGATGGGACGACATTAGGTTGTGTCTAAAGATTGCAAGAAACCGTGTAAAGATTGCCAAGCAAGATTGTCTAGTAAAGACAAAATAGTGAAAGTCATTATTGATTGTGTTTGAATTTAGCTTTCCTGGGGAATCAAAGCATACTTTCTTGGAAAAGAGTAGCTTGAATAAAATTTAAGTTTTGTTTGTTTGATTGGTGTTTAACATCCTGCTTCGGGGTATTTCACTTGTATGACAACAGATTCTCCACTTCTCACAAAATTATTTTATAATAATCATACAAATTTAATTGCAAAATAATGTAGCCTATTTATAAGAGATGATAATATCCAAATAAATAGAGATTAATCAATGAAAGCCACTGTATTACGATTTTTAATTAGTCATTTAATTAGCCTGAGGTGAGTTATTTTCTAAATTAATAGGTGAGAGTGATAGTTGTCTGGCTTTTTCTCACACTTTTTCTCAAACTATGCATCTTTGTTTACTTTTTGTGAAAAAATCTATTTTGGAATGGCTGATTAGATCATTAGATATACTTTGCTGTCCACCAGTCGAAAAATTATATCCACGGCATTGGAATGTATTGCTGCAATAAGTTTATTAAGGTAGTGAAGTCGCTGTGACGTCAAAATATTAAGGACGTCAAAAATGTAAGGTCATCCCTCTATGACATTTGAACTACTGTTGAATAATATTACTAATGCATTTCGACACAATAATCAACGGCTCGGGAGGGGAATTATGTAGAGTAGCCTATAGTGTGAGAAATGTGTATGTCTTACCCAGCTTTCCTGATGGCCCCAGTTTGTCGGCTGTACGACATGTGAGATTCTGTCATTGTATGTATGCTTCCATCACTGTCAGCTTCTTCCTCATCTGACAACTGAAATTATAGACAAAACAACAGTTTTAATAAAATTGCCTGGTAAATTCAGGTAAATATTTAACCCTTAGAGCGCTAGTCACGACTATATTTGCGCTTACATTATTTCCAGTCTAAAAGCCAATCAGACTGAAAATAATCTCCTTAAGTCAACACAAACACATCTGTATGATTTGTCAAAAGTTTTATATATAACTTTTCTATAAGAATACAACATAAGTAAAAATGGCAGATTTTAGCATTTTTCTTCCAATTAATTCAGC